>JAHLJT010008114.1:0-14536 GCA_031308135.1 Acheta domesticus
AAAAAAATACATGTTTGTAATTTTTGAAAAACTACTAAAAGTTTCAAACAACATTCAACCTTAATGAAAGAACCTACTAAGGAGAAAAAATTTACTTGAAGGAAAAATCTCTGTCTTCAATTTTGTAGTTGTAGGGAGACGCCAAAAAATCAAACGTTTAACATTTTTTGAAAATTCAGTTTGAGTTAACAGTGAAAAACATACTTATGCCATGTTTACAATTGAATTTTACCTATCCTTAAAAGCATTTAAAGAAAAAAATTGGAGCAATGTTTAAGCAAATTTTGAAAATGTCCCAGAGGCTTCATGCAAAGTACCCCCAAATTTTAAAGAATGTTTTACAAAATCGCAAAACGTCGAGCTGAGCCAGATCGACCGCGGAATATTAATTTCGAAAAAAAGTCTTACGTATGATTTAAGCGCTAGTGGTGTTCATAGACGGGCCAATAGACGGACAAATTACGGACAAACAGACGAACAGACAGACGGATTGATGTTTTGAAAAAAAATAACTTTTTCGGTATCATGGGCCCCCAAAACGTGTATTTCCGTTGAAATCTTGATGTAGATTTTCCGCAGCAATACATTACTTCCTCTATATTACGTAGATAACTGCATTTATTACTTTCTCGTACGTATACGAGAAAGTAAAACGAAAATTGTTGTCTTAAAGAACGTGTTTGTTTGGGGTAACAAAGAGAAATGATATTATGCGCAGGAGGCATCGAAACGTTTTCTTATCTTGATGCAAAGTTTCCCACGGACGGGAGATGGAATAGTCACATAGTGTGCGACTCAGTGATTAATCGCTGGTCTTTCCAGCTACGAATGATGGGGCGGAAATCTGCGGAGTGGATCGGATAGACTGATTGGAAATTATCGAAACAATTATTACAAATGAATTCTCGTAGTCTCTAGATTCCCGGCAAATTTTGCCGTCTTAGAGAGCTTGGGAGTGTAGGCGTTTCGAAATATTTTAAATGAAACTTATTAAGCTTTGGATTAGATTAGAAGGTGAACAGGCTGACACGTTATTCGTAGGTGCTTTAGAGTGCAATTACAGTAAGCGATGAGTGCTACTGGTCGTACAATGTTAAACTGTTACAAGAACGCGCAGATCGAAGAGACGTTTCTCCGGTGATGGTGGGAGATAGGTGAGCACGTGAGATAGAACGGTTCATTTTGGAGAGACTTTCGAATACTTCAGAAGAGAAGAAAACTTTAATTTACTGATCAGTTCTGATTTAGTGGTCTGTCAGTGCATGAATGTTTTGATTTCAATAGATAGGAAGCTTATTTTGTTGTGTTGATGTTGATTTCATGTTTCGCTACGTCAAGTGACCTCAGAAGTTCGATTCACTTGGCCCAGCTGACAAGAGTATGCTCAAGTTGGCATAACCGTAGTCGACGCAGCTCTTTGTGATGTCACTGCCAAGGCAACCGAGGAGCCTATTCCAAGGCGCGCTCATTATCGTCTCAGTTCTAACATCATGTTAATGCTATTTGTCAGCTTTACTTCAATCGTCACCTGTGATGGTAATGCTGCTGCAAACGTTTTTGGTGAGGATATAGTCTACTTTATTATTAGTTTTTTCAAATTTTCAGATCATAACTTTGTTAAAATTTCTTTTTGGAGAATTGGTGAAATATTATCAACGTAATGTCAATATCTGTTGGAAGGCTGTTACAATCGTGATCCTAAGTTAATTCACATGATGTGAAACTAAAGTGTATGCGACTGTTCAGAATCGAGGTTCGTGTGAGTTTACTTTCCTAAAAATGAATTCGAAAGTAAATGTTTTGAGGGAACAATAAATTCCTTTTTCCATCAGTGGTAAGCTGAAAATCTAAAAATTAAAATATAATTTAAAAGTGTAAAGCGACTTCGGAATATAAGAGTGAAAACTAATTTCAAACATGCATTTAGTCATTCGAATTGTAGATTTCTTTACTTAACAGAAAATGCCAGGTTAAATGATTACTAAATCAAATATATGTTCTAAATTAAGTTTTACATAGTGTTTTTATAACTCAATGTCGATTTTACATTTTTAATTACATTTTTATTGCACCGAATCATTATTGTGCTGCATTTATGCCCGTAGAAGTTTTATGTATCAAACTGCTAAATATGAAATGATTTCTCAGGTAATTTTTATATTTCCTTATAATTAGGGACAATCAGGAGTAATTGTGACACAACCAAAGAATAAAAAAATCTAATAAATTATTATATAAGGCTATGAATGTAACAATGACTGATCATCCACAATTCATCTCTGTCTTTAATTATAAAAATGCATTAAAAATCAATAAATTGCTAGATTACAATTTTCTCAGAAATAACTAAATACCATTTTACAATTTAAATATGAAAGTATTTATATGTCTCGATTGTAATATTGTTTCAGGAAAAAAATAAAATGGTGATATTCTAAGAAAATATTCCCAATGCTAGCAGCTTTACACTTATGAATAGTGATTCTTCACTTATTAAGTTATTATATTGCGATAAGAGGCCTTGGAACAGGGTATCGCCAAGAATTGTATCTCCAATGGAACGCAGCCCCAGCAGTTCGCGATGTCCCCAAGGGATTTTAGACAAAGGATCGAAGTGGTAGCAAGAGCGCCTTTGAGGGAAGTAAAGTGCGATTTTTCTAACTCTGCCTCTGAAGCCCTTATGGCCTCGATGGAATATCTCACTGCATTTCGCGTCTTTTACAGTCCTGCCGCTAGATGTCGCATGATCGCAAGCTCTGCTAGATACGCTCGCGATCATGCGATATCGAGCAGCGCGAAATACCGGGGCGTATTCCATCGTGAAGACAGGCCTTGAGAGGGAGAGTTAGAAAATCGCTCTATGGTAAAGAGGTAGTCCCGGGAAGTCGAAGAGCGCTCCTCTGGTTACCCGTCAATGCTGTATTCGTTACTGTTTATCAGTATTTGGGTCTAATAATAATGTGTGAAGTGATTTTCCATGATGAATTTTTATAAAAACAGACACAGAATGTGTCAGAGGATTAGTTAAAATCAGTCCTCTTTCTTGCTGTAGCCAACAACTTCCAATCACGTTTACGTGTCTCAAAATGAATCAATATTGAAATTGTATGTTAATGTAAATTATAATAATTATATTCAGTAAAAAGTAGAATAAGTACAAAGTAAATTATATAAAATGTGTAAGTCGCTATTTTTTAAATACATTTTCATTGCTCATTATGTTACCTTTTAACGCTAAGCAGAAATTTGCAGCCTTGGAATGTTGTGCCTCTCTCTCGCTCCCTCTCTCTCGCTCTCTCTCTCGTTCTCGTCCTCTCTCGCTCTCTCTCTCGTTCTCGCCCTCTCTCGCCCTCTCTCGCACTCTCTCGCTCTCTCTCGCTCTCCCGCTCTCTCTCGCTCTCCCGCTCTCTCTCGCTCTCCCGCTCTCTCTCCCGCTCTCTCTCTCCCGCTCTCTCTCTCCCGCTCTCTCTCTCCCGCTCTCTCTCTCCCGCTCTCTCTCTCCCGCTCTCTCTCTCCCGCTCTCTCTCTCCCGCTCTCTCTCTCCCGCTCTCTCTCTCTCCCGCTCTCTCTCGCTCCCGTTCTCTCGCACTCGCTCTCTCGCTCCCGCTCTCGCTCTCGCTCGCTCTCACTCTCTCGCTCTCGCCCGCTCTCGCTCTCTCTCGCTCTCTCTCACTTTCTCCCGCTCTCTCTGTCTCGCTCTTTCTCGCGCGCGCTCTCGCAATCTCTCGCTATCTTTCGCTCTCTCGCTCGCTCTCGCACTCTCTCTCGCGCTTTCTTGCGCACGCTCTCTTGCGCTCTCGCTCTCTCGCGCTCTCGCTCTCATTCTCGCTCTCACTCTCGCCCTCACTTTCGCTCTCACTCTCGCACCCTCTCGCTCCCTCTCACTCTCTCTCGCTCTCTCTTACTTTCTCGCTCTCTCTCGCTTCCTCTCTCTCACTCCCTCTCTTTCTCGCTCCCTCTCTTTCTCGCTCCCTCTCTTTCTCGCTCCCTCTCTTTCTCGCTCCCTCTCTTTCTCGCTCCCTCTCTTTCTCGCTCCCTCTCTCTTTCTCGCTCCCTCTCTCTTTCTCGCTCCCTCTCTCTTTTTCTCGCTCCCTCTCTCTTTTTCTCGCTCCCTCTCTCTCTTTCTCGCTCCCTCTCTCTCTTTCTCGCTCCCTCTCTCTCTTTCTCGCTCCCTCTCTCTCTTTCTCGCTCCCTCTCTCTCTTTCTCGCTCCCTTTCTCTCTTTCTCGCTCCGTCTCTCTCTTTCTCGCTCCCTCTCTCTTTCTCGCTCCCTCTCTCCCTCTCTCTTTCTCGCTCCCTCTCCCCCTCTCTCTTTCTCGCTCCCTATCTCCCTCTCTCTTTCTCGCTCCCTATCTCCCTCTCTCTTTTTCGCTCCCTCTCTCTCTCATTCCCGCTCCCACTCAGTCTCCATTTTATTCTTCTCTTAAATGAAATAAATATTGGGATTAGATATTTTTCAATTACATTATTATGCTGATAATTTATATCTGTAGATAATTTAGAATTGATATTCTAAACCATATTTTTGATGTTTATTTTTTGCACATAGGGCATAGGCGTCGAGTCAAGATAGATGACTGTCGAGAAACTAGTTACAGCAAGTAGCAAAATTACTCACAAAAATTTGGAAAACAAACGAAAACGAAGGTGACATGTTTCAACAGAGCCGTAATTTTTGCAGAAGATATCTGGTAGCCGTCGCGGGCTAAGACTAGCTGGTCATATTAGTAGTTCAGCAGATAAGACATTTAATTGTAATCTGCAACAATATGAAGAAAAAGTCTATCTGAGGCATTCGCGAGTAATTTTTCTACTTAAATAGTTCAAATTGTTTAATAGTAGACAGTAACGTTGATACTTTCAACGTCAAGAAATGATAGAACATTACTGATGACCTAGGAGTTTCTTCAGGGAAGGTTCTTCACTTGGGCTGTGCGGTCTACGGAAAACGCCACGGAAAACATCTCGCAAGATAGCCTAATCATTCTGGGAAATTATTGAACAATTTTCTTAAAAATAAAAGACCTTCAAAAATTAACAAAATTCATATTCAATTTGATGGCATGTCTATGATCGTTTATAAATAAAATGTAAAAATAATCAGGAAATCGGAACAAAAAATAATCCAATTTTGTTATTGAGAAAGAAAGGCTGATTTTCATTAATCATCCTCATATCAACCATCTTGTGTATTTAGCAGAATAAATTTTCAGCAATTTACTAGTCTGTACTGAATATGATGTCGGCCCATGTAATATTTAATTATAAAAGAATGTGGAGTCGATCATTAAGAAATAACTAAAAATAAATATTTTCAAGTACGAGTACGTAAATATTGCAATAGTTTCAAATTAGTTGCACAATGTCGGACAAATGGTAAAGTTACATATCATGATTTTAATATCGTTTCAGTATGTTCTTTAAAATCTATTACCCATCTTCTTATCAGATCATGTATTATCTTCTGTTCGTCAATTATTTTAACTAGGCTCAAATATTATTAAAGCATTGCGAAAAGAAATACATATTGTTATTTGTGAGGAAGAATATCGTGTCTTGCAAATTACTTGGCTTGCTGAATTGTTACTATTTTAATTCGAAATGTATCTATGTTATTTGTGCAAATTATTAGTAGATCACTTACGGGCTCCAAAAGATAAACGAGTATGTAAAATTGTCAACAACTTCAAGATATAATTTTTTCTTCATTTGTCTTTAAAATATTCTTATTAATCAGGACAAAGAATCTAGTTTTATTGCATCTGTGCCATTTAAAAATTTAAACAATGAAGTTGACCAAAATACACTACTAAACACAAATTAATTTCATCAAAAATAACTAGGCGTAACTGACATGTTCATTTCTCTCAAAAACTCCTATAGGTTTTGACTTACGGATATTATTCGTAGGAAAGCATCGTAATATCCTCCAGCATCCAATGTCGAAATTAATAAAAGTAAAAACAAAATTAAAACCTCACATTTATCAATTCTATGTACGCACTTACAAATGTGAAAAATTTTAGAACGTTCACAGAGGAATATGTAGCGAGCACTTTTGTAAAATCCCTAACGTTGCGACGGGTATCGGGACTCAGTCCTTCCAATCTGTGACAATTCGCAGCGATAACGCAACACACATCGATTCTGCGCAATTCACGCTGCTCTTTCATTGGTGGCTTTATGAATGGTTCAATCGCCAAGAGTACATAACACGTAGCTTGCTTTCTATTTATCGCTATGAGTTTCGTTCGCTTGGCGGTCAGTGCAACAGCCAACAGCACTAATTATCCATTCATTCTCCTGGAAACAGTTATCCACTTGTTGCCGGGGCTGGGAAACAGTGGGCTGTTTTCGTTGTTACGTGAATGATGTCCTTTGTATGGAACTATGACGCAGGGAGGAATTAGGATTTGAATGCTGTTTTTCGCAAAACATTAATTCTTTTATATTACCTCTCTGAAGCGTAATTTTCCAGCTGATGCTGTGTCGTCGACATTTTCAATGTGGCCATATGGAACATAAAGAGAATACAATAATAATTTTGTTGTTTACAAATATAACGAGATGATTTGTTTATATTTTAGCAAAATAATTCGCAGAATTATGTGACAAAAAATTAAAATAAAATTCTACGAATGTAATTATAATCATCGACTAACAAAATTCAAGATCGTTCAAAATTTGATATTAAAATAATGTCCGATGCATTAGTTGTTTCATTCAAAATATTAGTTGTTTCTGTGTAATTGTGAATAAAATGAAGATAATTTGATAATAATACGCAGAAAACAGATGTTTCATTTTTTTTAAATTGTCCTTCGATTAAAACGAAGTTTTTATAATATGGCCTTTGTGCGATTTTTCATTAAAACCTCAGAATTTTTGAAAATTGCTGTTAAACTTCAATTCAATCTAAACTCACTAACGTTCCTGCTCTGCACTTTATTGAAGGAATATATTTCTTCATTAATGTTTTCTTTTTGAAATATTAGATCTTAATTTTTTTAGGGATAGTTATGCGAAAGATTAGTAGCTTTTGTTTTATATTGAATCAATTTATAACAATTTTTCAGATATACTTACTAAAATAGATTTTCTCAACTTCAGCTTATTGTTTTCCGTTACACTTTTATAAGAATATAACATTTATCTATTTTTTGATTCTTCCAAAAAAATTGTCTGAGATGGCGAGCATCAAGAGGTTGATGTCTTAACTTACACGTTCAGGGCGCCGCTGTCGCAACGTTAGGAAGACACAATGGAGAACAAATTCATTCGCTTAGTAAACAGTGTAATCAAAATAATCAGCCTCCTCTGTTTTCCTTACATTCATAAGTACACTGCACAAAAACATAAGCAAATCTAGTGATCATACAACTGCACATAATTTCTCGCATTATTTCTAAACTTTCAATTTTCGAAAATTCAGTGACTTCAACGAAAATGCCTCAATTTATAAAACTTCAGTCTTTTTGGTTTCTTCCTACCACTATTCTAATGAAAACCATTTTTTCTGTATAAAATCTTTTCATCAAAAAGAGATCTTTAAATAAGGTCTTGTTTAATTTTTCAAAAATTAGTATTTTTGCTTAATTTTGTGTGAAACGTAGGCAATTTTTAAATTTTAAACAATTTATTTTCTCACAATCTCTAATTTTTTTCCTTTGTTCTTGTTTCTTTTGTATGTAGGAAAAGACGATAAAGAAAATGGTTCTGGTAACATTTTCTCTATATTATGGAAAATTGGAAACAAATTGAAATTGTAAATTCGAATTTTCCGCACTTCGTTAAAGTAATTTGAGAAGTACTTGGAGACACTTGGATATTTTGAAAATCCATTATCAATCTTTAATTTAATATTAATTAACTTAATATTACAAACCGTAGAACTTCGGGTTAGAAAATGTATATATATATATATATATATATATATATATATATATATATATATATATATATATATTAAGTTGCAAGGTAAATACACATTTCGTAAAATGTCAAATATTGCAGAAAACGTTGCTTTTTAATTTGCTCCAAGAGTGTAATATGTAAGTGATAAATTTGGAATATGAATGGCTTCGAGCGTTTCATTCTGAGCCTAGAGACCATTCTAATTTCTATCCATCAAGATCCATCAACATTTAACTTGATGGATGGATGGATGGATGGATACCCACGGGGCGTTGCCGACTGGCGGGTTACCGTCTCGATCCTTTAGAAACAATCGTCATTCTTCAGGCTAGCTAAGGCTTGTTTCAATTATAATTTACCATTGGAAATTCCAATATTAATTCGATGTTTGCTCTATTCTACAATTTGTATTCTCAATGTATTGATATACTTCTTTCAACCGATTCATACAACTTAATATTGAAATTAGCTCAATTAGATTTTCTCTCCTAAAATATGATTTAAATGTAATATTAAAGAAAATTGAAAAATTTGATTATGACTATGTTGTACGAACATTGTATCAAGCTGCAGTGTAAGAATAGCACCATGGCAATACGACATGGGGTGAAATTTACAGAATAATTTGTCATTGTCGGTCGTGTTTGTAGAAGAATGATTCTTTAGAAAGAAGCTATGAAGGAAGTGGCATCTTTCACGAGAACATCATGGATATAAATAGTAGATTTCAATATTGTATTTCTAGTGTTAGTATATTTTTTGTTAATTTTTTGTATTGTGTAAGGTAATTATTTAGTCGTAGTTATCTAATTAGAGTAGATTAGATATTTAGATTAATAAGTTACTTCCAATTTACAAAAGTTAATTAGTTGCAGTTAAGAAATTAGAAGAGAATTACTAACAAAATATGCGCCATAACGGTTTGTAGACAGCAGCGACTGACACTGCCGGGTCGTGTTATTTTCTTTTTTAAGCCTAAAATACGTATTGTGTATTAGTTTTATAAGAATTAGTTTTCGCACATTTTTTTACGATTTGTAATGAGTTTTACAAGTGATGACTGAAATGTGTTAAAATGGGCATCAATTGCGGTATTATATCACGTATCCGTCACTAAGCTCGAGAAAGCACGAGCTTTCTGAATTCATCCTGTTAATGAATACACCTTACTGCTATTACCAATATCGGCAATGTGTTGAATTCCTCTCCTCTCTCAATTTCACATTTTTTAATCTTTTAATCATTTCAATACTTTGTCTTTCTTGAATGGAAATTTACACTTTACACTATTGTAAACCATGAGCATAATCCTCAACATTCATATCGCGAACGTTAAGTGTGTTTACTCGCACTATTGGATAGCCGACACGCAAGGATTAGAAAGTTTAAATGTTTCCCACGCAGTTTTCCACGGTTTCCCACGTATTTCACAAGCTATTAAAGATATCAGTATTTGCGTTATTGCAGAAATTCAGAGTCATCCATTATTCTTTGAAGCTCATCAATAAACTTTTAACGAGGTCGGACCCACATATTCAGACGTTCACAGCATCGTGGCCTATCCAAGTTTATAAAAAAATAGCGAAAACGTTACCGACCCCCAGAATGTCAAATCGCCGGTCGCACGCCTTACTTTCGCGGCGTCAGCCAGGGGCTTAGTGGAAAGCCGTTGCTGGCGGCAGGCCTTGTAGCAAGGTACGCTCTGAGGGCTGGCAGCGGTTAAGCGCGCTGACCTGGCTCACACATCTCTATTTGGGCATGAGAGCGTGCGGAGCTAGTTTCCCCAACCAGGTGTCTCACACCAGTGTGTCCCCAACCGGGACAAGCTCTAAGCCCACGACCGGTCTCCCGGTGTGGTAGTGTAGAACATTTTAGTGTAAGGGGTGAGGTTAAGATAGGAAGAGGAAGGATAGGATCGCGCGCGGTTCGTGGCGCGTTTGTTAAAGCACTGCTCCGTAATTCGCCTGGTGTTGATTTTGAAAACCACGGAAAACTACCTATCAGAGCAGCCAGCCGCTAGAATTCACCTCCAGACGACTGAATTAGACCTAGCTGACAAGCTATTGTCGAAAATCCTGCCGCCGTCGGGACTCGAACCTAGGACTTCCCGGTCAGAGAGACTGCAGTGACATCAATTGATGTACTGAGCCATCTCTTCTTGTACGACGGGTAGAAGGGAGCACCTGAGTCTTTTTGATCAGGCTCAGAATGGTCACAAAATTTTGAATCGCATGAGAATCGTAATTGATTTAAAGTTTTCATTTTTCAAAACTTACTCGTAATTAATTCATTTAGACTATCTCTCACGTTTGTAATATTTATACAATTTTTGTGTTTTAATGCGTTTAAGATCACAAATGTTTCAAATGATCTTTGATAATGTTTCTCGAATTTGCTCAAAGATATTAGAGTGTAAAAGAGCTCAAAATGAAGCGTTTTCAGAACCCGTCAAACCTGTTCTTAGACTAATCCAAATTGTTTCCCAAAATGGTCCTATGAAAATAAATTTTATCTTTTATGATATACTTAAAATCCCATGTCTGTTTAACTATTAGGAGAGCGAAAATACAAAAATTGGAAAAATAAACCTTATTTTAAACAGTGTCTAGAATATCAATTTAAAAAAAAAAGTTTATTGAATAGTATGGCCGCATCAACCTCTCTGGGTTATTAGTGACTCTACCAACACTTGCAGAAAAAATACAAAATGTTCTGACATTTTACTTATTACACATAATACCAGTTACAAAATTGTCAGTAATGAGTTGGCTGTAATATAATTACTATAATACTATGGTACAAATAAACAATTATAATACAGTTCTAAGCAATTATTTAAACATTTATAATTTTATTCAATTACAATAAGGTAATTACAAAATAATTTGCATATGCGTACAGAAGTATAAAGGAATTTTAATAATTTAAGTTAGTAAAGGGCAAACACTAGGTTTTGCTCTTGTTTATATGTTTGCATAGCCTTTGCAGAAAATAAAACATCTAAATCACTTCAATAAATTCTCTCAAGGTTACATTTTACGAAGTTGAAATAAAGTTGAGAGGTCTGTTAATTTCCTGCAGAACATAATATCACTATTTTCGAGGGAAAAGGAATTAGGTATCTAACAATTACACACATAGAAACCCTTATTTTCGAGGAATACCTTCATAACTTTTTCCAAGTACTTGTTAATTGTTCTTATCCCTGACTATCGATCCATTCACAGAAATGGCAACACGTCCGCTAGCATGTACACAGGTTAGTTTATCTAGAACTTCAATACTACAAGAAATATCTAGTGGTGCTACAACAGCACATTCTTTCTCGCATTATTAGAGACAGCTACGTAATATTGAAATATTGCATTTTCTGCGGTACTAACACTTCAGCTATTACTTGAAAACGTCCAATTCAAACAAACCGCCTGTGATGCATATCTGCATTTCGATAGACAGGAGCATCAATAATTTCTTACTATGACAAATAAAACAGGAATACATTTTTCTGATGCAGTATTTTCAGGTAATTATACAGAAGCGAGCAACGCACTGTTTCAAAACGCGGTGTGTGCAAAACAATGTGCATTTGCTTGTCGAATACTATCAATTCTTTGCACAAACGCTTATTTCTATCTGTATTCAGATTTCAACTTGTTTATCAGTTAGTCATAGTACATTATGCATAGTTGATAAATCACTAATACTAATAAACTAATTAAATTACTAAGATTCTAAAATTTAAACATTGTTAATTTTTTACGCCTTTTGTATAATATTAACATCGCCTCTAACGAAGCGCAGGAAAATAAAGTCGTAAGAAGTTCGTTATATTGACCACTGTGAAGAACCCCTAAAAGTATTTAAATGGAAGTAAAATCTCTGTCCTTCAAAAGTGTAAGAAACATTTTCGCCCTTACCGGCCCCATTTTTAATAAAATGTATTAAAATTAGTACAGGCTCTTATGGTAAAACTTTCACGGCATAGATTTCTTTCAGTTCTTCAAGAAGTTATCAGGTTAATGTACCTTTTTCTTTTATTGAATACGCGGTCAATGATTTAAGGATCAGATGAAATTAAATTGTATATTACATTACCGGGCATTCTGAGGAGTAATTTATAAAAAAATCGTGCAAAATTCATTGAAAATGGAAGTACCTGGCTCTCGGCCTAGCAGTTACGCTGTAAAAAATCGTGCTATTGTTAGCACTAGTTCTAAGGCACGAGAGAAGACCGCGACAAAAATATGGATTGTCAAATAGTATCGAATCATTTCTGAAAGATTTATTTGGAAACACCAGCGTGGCTAAATAAAACAGCTGTATCTTATCACCGCCACCATCTCGGCGTTCAACAACAAGGAGTTCCTCAAATATCGATGTGGCATTGTTGCGGAAATTTCAATTAAGCTTTGCGGGTTTCTTAAAAAGAAATACATCAATACATTGAGAAGTGCGAGAAAGTAAAAATAGAATTAATATTGACATTTTCAAGAGAAAATTACAATTAATATTAAATTATTTTCCATATCATTCATTCAATTTTTCTCGTGGCCCGTTTTTGTAGTTTTGAATTTTTTTTCATTGAACGTGAAAGTAAAGTCCAAACTCTTTATTGAAAATCACCTTATTTAATTGTCACCATTCCCGTCACCTTGTTGGAAGCTATAACGCTCGGAGAATATGTTCCGCAGTCGTATAGAATCCAAATTATGAACATGTTACTAAGTAACAATGCGTTTAAATAATTGAATTTGTTCAAAGAACTGTTCCGGCCGACCAATACTTTGATCAAACTTAATCACCTTATTTTAAACATAAGGCTATATTACATGATGTTTCGGATCTTGGTTTTCTCCTTCTTCAAAATGTCTACATTTATAATTTGTAAAATTGAACGGAACTCCAATTTCGAAGTCAGATGTTGTAGGTTTCCACACAATATGCACGTTTACTCCATCGGAGTGGGTAGTGACCTACATAGTCTTGATCACAGTTCTGACAAAGGCATCAACTTTCCGTTGTTCAGAGGAAATCCGAGTGAGTAGGTCTGCCTGCATTGTCAGAACTAGGGGGCGGATTTTTAATGGAAAGTCATTTTTTCTTTTCACTTTAGAACAATGCCGTTTTGTGTAGAAATTCACTTATGATTTTGTCATGTTATAACAAAACGAAATAACCCTTTTTTCTATTTTTCATTGATTTCGACTGAGTCATTTCTTTACCTTTTAGGCGAGTTGGCGGGGTGATGAACTACGTGGAGGGGCTATTTTGGCGTGGCACTCGTGCTACGGACTCCTGCCTCGGACTCGTCGTGGCATTGACCTTGACAACACTGTCCTGGAGACTACCAGACTCGAAGAGTTCGCTCGCGCACAGGTGCGGAGAATGCTGGTAAAAGGTCTGCATTACGCACTTAAGAATGTGCTAGAAGATTTGTCCATGCGTGCGACACAGTTTTGTTCAGGATTACTGCAATTAACGCAGTTTTTGTTTCATACCTTGGTAAACGGATACATTTTGTAATTTATTGTAGAATATATGAAATGAATAAGTTTCTGTATTTGGTATTTACCGCACATTTGAAGTATACTTTAAATAACTTGTACACGGGTGCTATGTTATCGCATTATTGAATAAAGAGAGGAATATGTTACAAAAAGAACTAACAGAAGCTGTGCATGGAAACTCGAAAAATCGTACCATAAATCTCGAAGGATGAACAAGAAGAATAACTACCAATACATCTTGAGCGTAATCGAATGCCTTCTACTTCCTTGTGGAACGTATTATTGGATTAGAAGTTATTAGTTCCTCCTTCCAGTTTTCAGTTTTGTCGTCTTGTATCACTTGGTCAACGGGTAATAGACCAAATTCCTCATAAGAGAGGTGCTTCACTCAGTATCAGCGGCTTCTATCGCCCGTGCCTGAGTGGGCGCACCGCCTCACAGAGGGGGTGCAGGGCAGAGATTGCGGCCGGCGCCGCCAGGGCTCTGGGCGGCGCCACCATCGCCCCGGTCTACAAGAGGCGGTGTGCCCCAAGGCCGTAACTCGGCGCCCCTCCCCAATTTTCCCCGCCGCGACAGCTCCACCAAGCCTCGGTCTGTCCCGGCCCGGCCCGGCCCGCCCCGCCCCGATCCTCATCGCCGCACCTACGCACTGCCTATGCCCAGCGCCGGCACTTGCGGCCGCCCTACGCCGCCCGCGGAAATGGGCGGTCTGAACGCGGCCGCCCCTCGCGGTCGCACCTATCACCGACGAGGTTTGATGCTTAATGATGATGGCAACTGCGGGTTACAATGATGATTGCAACGAATTATTATTGTTCACATCTCAGACCGTAGATACTGGATGTAAGAATAAACTAGTGTTGGTACAGAAGGGCTCAAACTTTCTTGTACTAGTTAGTTTTTCTATTCTCGTGGCGTCCTAGACGATTTTAACAGTTTGTGACGTCTGTCGTTGGAGAAGAATCCTGGAGTCAATACTCAATGAGAATGATCGTGCCCGATGCCAATGAATATGTTTACTTATTTACGTCAGATCCATTCTTACTGAGCCCTGAACATTGTTATAACTTGGTCAATTCTTTTCACAAGGTTTTCGAAATTTGAGAATACGTAGTG
>JAHLJT010008115.1:0-20795 GCA_031308135.1 Acheta domesticus
GCTCTAAGAATTCAATTATTTTATATTGTAAGTGATACGAATAGATTTCAAGTTTATTCTGCCGCAAAAATAACTCCAAGCAGGCGGCGACGCGGAGAGATGCGAGCGCCCCGGGGGCGCCCCGAGGGCCAGGCGAGGCGCCACGGTGTCGGCAACCCTTCGCTCCATAATTCGTCGCGGACACGTGTGCCCCAACTCTGGGTACGCCGCTCTGCACACGACCCCTTCAGTATTTTTCCCACGACGCCTGGAACTCTTCCGTCAACCTCCCTAGAGATTCCTAGCCCCTCACACCCCCCCGGTCGTTAATAACTGCCCCTTTTTCGACGCAAAATTAAAGCGAGAGGGAGCGATAACCAGCCCCTCTCTCACTCTTTTCTCGGCCTCGAACATCCTCTGATTGGCAGAAAATATCTAATGCGCAGTACCCTTTCGCCAATAGCAACCAGAATTCGGGTTTGTTCTAGAATATTCCAGAGTCACAGGGATAATTTTGTAGGGGGAACGAGGTTTCCTAAAACTTGGAGCGACGAGGCACAAAAGAGAAGCTGGGGAGCTGTGTTCAGAATCGGACGCAAGTGGCGGCCGCAGGGGGGAACCTGTTATATTCTGTTGTGGCTTCGGTTCGATGGACTTAGAAAAATTATTAAGTTTCTTGTAGAGTTTGGGTAACAGACTTCTGTGTGACGAACGCCGGCCGCAGAACAGTATTATGAACATTTGACAGCAATTCGTATTATATTACGTCCGATTTACGTGCGAACTCGAGACTCTCTTTTCCTTAGTGAATTTGTGCGATTAATTCCAGGGCTCATTAGTATCAAAGTATTGTGAGATCGACCGGGAATGAACCGACCGTGTCAGTGAATGAACTGTGCTGACCCATTCACCGCAGCGGGCAGACGGCGCTTTTGTGTTCCGGCCGCCTTGGCCGCTACCCTCGCAAGTACCTGATCTGACCTACATTTTCCGAGCGGCGCCCCTCGCTCGCCACGAACCTCGCAGCCAGCTGACCTGAGGTCGTTCAACTTCAGTGGGTGGCGCAGGCCGCCTAACAGAGGTATTTTCTGTTTGAGTGTCTTATGTCGTACCCGCGATCGAGAGGTGTGAACAGTACATCAACAATCATTGTTGACTTCCTCCGACCGGCGACGAAGAGGAGTTCCCGGCCGCGCATGGCCGTCAAGCGGAATTCGCGCGCGAAGAAGAGTTTCATCTGTTGTAATCACTTTGTAATTTTTTGTTCTCCTTATGTGCATGACATTTCATTTTTTTGTTTTATTTCGATTTTGGGGGCATGCTCGCCAGAGTTATCATCACCAGACCATTAGCGTTTTCTTTTTTTAATGATAAATTCAACTTGTTCTAAATTCACGTTTGACTTCTTCATTCAACCTAGGCCACCGGCTTCCTCCATCTTCGCCGTTTCAGGTAATCTGTCGACTGAGCGGGCCGGCTACCCGTCTGAGGCGCCCACCGAAGACCCGAGGGTAGTTGCAATTGGCTTTCCCCAACGTGGGGCTCGATTACGCGAAATAATCGTAATTTTCATTTTTTAAATATCCCAGATAAGCGCCCTGAGATTTCTCTGCCTAAATTATTAAATTGTTTAAATTATTAAGATGATGGATGGAAGCACGGTGTAGAGAAGTTATAACTTATGGTCTGTTGAGGATGTCATTTTGTACTGTGGTTTTCCTTGTAAGTGTCATTGTCTTGTGTTGTGTTGTGTTGTGTGAATACCGTGTGCGCGTACTAAACAAGTGAAACCGCGTAACATTGTAAAAATGCAGGACGAATCAGTATTGACGTGACGGGTGAAGACAGTTTTGAGGACCGTCGACGCAAGGTCCCACTTTAAGTGAGATCTTTGCGCGTTATGAGAGAAATTTCAGATAACACTGTTGCAATTTGAGGAGAAATTTCAGACAACGCCGCTAAATTGAAGAAATTAAAGACCAGTCAGATAGCAATGTCGCAAAATTAGAGGAGAAAATTGCAAAATATGCCGCAAAATTAGAGGAGAAAATTGCAAATATGCCGCGAAATTAGAGGAGAAATCTCAAATAATGCCAGAGAATTAGAGGAGAAAATCTCAATATGCGCGAAATATAGGGAGAAAATCTCAAATAACGCTGCCAAATTCAGAAATGTTAGATGAACGGTTCACAGCACATGAGAGCAAGTGTGAGGACAGATTTAACCGAATCGAAGTCATTTGGAAGCCCAAGCAAATAAATTAGAAAGTCTCGAGCAAAAACTTAACTCTAACCATAGGGATAGGATTTTAAAGAATCAGTTCGTCGAAGGCAGATGCGGGGAAATAGAGGGGAACGTAGAAAAACTCAGTCAGGAGTTGGGAAGAGGGCACAAGCGAAACTACCGAAATTTCAAAATTTTTAAATCGAATATTCAGGACCAAATTACAGCATGCGACGACAAAGTAAAGCGTGCTGTGAGTCGGTTACTGAAAAGATCATTGAAGTTAAGCAGGAAATGGGCGAAAATTTAATAAAATCGGACAGAAACTCCATTCAGAAGTGTCGCATATCCACGAAAAGTTCGCGCAAGTAGGCAATATTAGTGAGGAAAACATCAGGGAGAGAGAAGCCAAAATTACAAAAGGGAAATTGATCGTACTGTCCTAGAATTGGTAAAGAGGAAATTGAAAAGGAACGCGAGAATTACCCCAATCCGAATTCTGGTGGCTCAGGCCTTCGCTTCTCGTGGCTCCACCGCAAAACCTGTATTTTTCCGGAAAACCCGATGAAAATCCCAAAGTTTTTCCTTGACCGGGCGGAAAATTACATGAATCTCACGAAGGGCGGTACCTTCAACACTTGAAGGCTAAATTTATGCAAGAATTGTTGAAGGCAATGCATCTTATTGGATTTCCGCTTTAAACCCTTTCCCTCAAAATTATGAAGAGTTTTCGGGAGAAGTTTCTGAATCGATACTGGGGCGAACAACGGAGATATGAGTTCGAGCGGAAGATTTTAGAATCGCGATGGGAAAACCCGCCACGGGCAGTCCTATTTAGACTACCCATGGAGAAAATCTCCGCCATCAAGCTGTGTGACCGCAGGCAAACGACCGAAAAATCATCTGGTTACTGACAGCTCATTTCCCAACGCATGTACAGAATATTGTCAACAGCGTGGAGTGTAGAGATTTAGAACGTTTCAAGACTGTTGGCACCATTTGATAGAACGCGGACAACTATCACAATGAGAACCGCGACAGAAATCGCAGCCCGACGGAAACTACCAAGGCAGGCCGCAGTGGCATAGAGATAATAGGGCCGGAGGGAACGAGGCAGATGATCGGCGAGCGCCGCCCGAATCCGTGAGAACCGTGGACATCGCGATGAGAGAGATGGACGGCAAAATTCATCCCGGCCGGCTTCAACAAATTAGAAACGTCCCAGCTGTCTCGGGTATCTGGGTGACGGACGAGTTTTCTTTAGAGATACCATTTCATGCGATCATATCAGTGAATTATGCCTTTTTTGATTTTAACGAGACGAGGATGTGACTATCAAGAACGTGCCAGAAAATGCCCTATTATTGAATCCTTTATGGGAAATTTATGTGTCCAAGCTCTTATTGATACTGGTAGTGAAATTGTGCTGTGTCAAAGAAATTTTTATGCGCGACTTATAAGCGAGCGGATTCCAGTACCGACATTACCTACCGTCAGATGCTATGTCATAGGGGTTGGGAGAAAACGAAGCAAGCCAATTTCAATGCAGGTCCTGATTTCAATTAATATAGGAGATATGTTGTTTGATGTGCCCTGTCTAGTAATTGAAGATCTTAATCATGATGTTATTTTGGGGTTTGATTTTTTAAAGAGAAAACGGTGGAATAATAGATTTTTCCAGAAATGTTATGAGTTTCGGTGCCGGTAAAGAAATTATTATTCAAGATGACGGGGAAGATAGGATGATCTTAGCATTTCTAGTGCAACTTGGAAGGGGGGGAACGACGAAGGGGATTATTTGCCAAAATGTGCAAAAATGTGATTTTTTGAACTATGATGAACGCTCCCAGTTGCAGACAGTGCTACTTGATTATTTACATGTCTTCGGTCGCCCCGTTCATCCAATTAAAGACTTTTGTTTTCGAATTAGGGTTACCGATGACTCGCCGTTTAAGATGAAAAACTATCCTATTCCACAAGCTTTAAGGGGGAAGTTGATGAGACCGTCAGAAAAATGATTGACGAGTGCATCATCGAGAGATCAGTGGGACCGCCTATCTAAATCCGATTGTCGTTGTAAAAAGAAAGGACGGAGGGGTCAGATTTGTTTAGACGCTCGCACTAATTAACTGAAGTTGACCGTTCCAGAAAATGAGGCGCCGCAGAATATTGATGATATCTTTGGAAGTTTAACCAAACAAAAATTTTCTCAGCTTTGGATTTTTCCTAGTTCGGTACTGGCAAATTGCTATTCACCCAGACGACAGAAAATTTACAGGATTCTTTTACAACGGCCTCACTTATGTCTGGAAGCGGATGCCTGTTCGGCCTAAAGAACAGTGGCGCAGCCTTCATTCGATGCTTAGATGGAAAATTAGGTGACGAACTCAAACTCTTCGTTACGCCTTATATTGACGACCTTGTGATTTCATCTCGAAATTTTCAGGAACATCTTTGTCATTTAAGGCGACTGTATAAATGCCTTTCTACCAATCAAATGAGATTAAATGTAGCTAAGTCACAGTTTTGCACACGTGAAATTTCTTTTCTAGGCTATTGTGTTAATACAGAAGGTGTTGGTTGAACCCCGCGAGTGAGTGATCAGCCTGCAGGTCTTTCCATAAGTTTTTTCCATTGTTTACTGGACCATTTATTATTGAAGCCATTCCGCACCCTAACGTGTGCCAACTTAAGATGCAAACGGTCTCCCAGCAGGCAATTCATTTTTTTTTATCTGCGACCCTTTAAAGAATGAAAACTTAATTCCAAACTTTATTAATCTCTAAAATAAACTCGCGCAGAACCGTACAGCTTACCGAGTAGTTCGTGATAGCCGTGCCTTCACTGTTTAAGAAATAATATTTGTAACCGTAGATTAGGGAATTCAGATTTTCTTGTAGTTTATTAGTTTATTTTATTACTCCACCATTATTAGGGTTAATGAGTTTAATTTAAGGGTAATTATTTGAATAAGACCTTTTATGTAATTGTTATCACAGAAATTAGTCGTTAGAATTCGGTACCATTTTTTTTAAATTTTTTTTGACGAGATAAGCATCTCAGGTTTCAAAACTTCTCACCACGCCTTACGAATTTTAAAACACGATGCATATCTCTACTGCGGGAAGGGAGGCCAATGTAGTGATACCGAATAGATTCAAGTTTATTCTGCCGCAAAATAACTCCACGCAGGCGGCGACGCGAGAGATGCGAGGCGCCACGGGGGCGACCCGAGGGCCAGGCGAGGCGCCACGGTGTCGGCACCCTTCGCTCCATAATTCGTCGCGGACACGTGTGCCCCACTCTGGGTAGCCGCTCTGCACACGACCCCTTCAGTATTTTTCCACGACGCCTGGAACTCTTCCGTCAACCTCCCTAGAGATTCCTAGCCCCTCACACCCCCCCGTCGTTAATAACTGCCCCTTTTCGACGCAAAATTAAAGCGAGAGGGAGCGATAACCAGCCCCTCTCTCACTCTTTTCTCGGCCTCGAAAACATCCTCTGATTGGGCAGAAAATATCTAATGCGCAGTACCCTTTCGCCAATAGCAACCAGAATTCGGGTTTGTTCTAGAATATTCCAGAGTCACAGGATAATTTTGGTAGGGGGAACGAGGTTCCTAAAACTTGGAGCGACGAGGCACAAAGAGAAGCTGGGGAGCTGTGTTCAGAATCGGACGCAAGTGGCGGCCGCAGGGGGGAACCTTTTATTCTGTTGTGGCGTTCGGTTCGATGGACTTAGAAAAATTATTAGTTTCTTGTAGAGTTTGGGTACAAGACTTCTGTGACGAACGCAGGCCGCAGAACAGTATTATGAACATTTGACAGCAATTCGTATTATATTACGTCCGATTTACGTGCGAACTCGAGACTCTCTTTTCCTTAGTGAATTTGTGCGATAATTCACGGGCTCATTAGTATCAAAGTATTGTGAGATCGACCGGGAATGAACCGACCGTGTCAGTGAATGAACTGTGCTGACCCATTCACCGCAGCGGGCAGACGGCGCTTTTTGTGTCGGCCGCCTTGGCTTGGCCGCTACCCTCGCAAGTACCTGATCTGACCTACATTTTCCGAGCGGCGCCCCTCGCTCGCCACGAACCTCGCAGCCAGCTGACCTGAGGTCGTTCAACTTCAGTGGGTGGCGCAGGCCGCCTAACAGAGGTATTTTCTGTTTGAGTGTCTTATGTCGTACCCGCGATCGAGAGGTGTGAACAGTACATCAGACAATCAGTGTTGACTTCCTCTCGACCGGGCGACGAAGAGGAGTTCCCGGCCGCGCATGGCCGTCAAGCGGGATTCGCGCGCGAAGAAGAGTTTCATCTGATTGTAATCACTTTGTAATTTTTTGTTCTCTTATGTGCATGACATTTCATTTTTTTGTTTTATTTCGATTTTGGGGGCATGCTCGCCAGAGTTATCATCACCAGACCATTAGCGTTTTCTTTTTTTTAATGAATAATTCAACTTGTTCTAAATTCACATGTTTGACTTCTCATTCAACCTAGGCCACCGGCTTCCTCCATCTTCGCCGTTTCAGGTAATCTGTCGACTGAGCGGGCCGCTACCCGTCTGAGGCGCCCACCGAAGACCCGAGGGTAGTTGCAATATCTACGTACAATATGTGGTCAAAGGGATTCACCGCACGTTTCCTATGAGACTCAGTTTCTATTATGTAAACTATAATTTAATTTACTTTCACACTCATTCACCATTTCAATATTCATTCATCATTGTGTTCTTTCTAGCGTTGTCGTATTCGTGAACTGATTGAGTATCTGGGCGCGTCAGCTGCTTTAATCATTTGTCCTTGTATCGTAGTTGTAGTGCCTGATTTTTTCTGGGAAGTGGCGGTGATCTTTTCTCGCTGGATGCTGCACTGAACTACACGTGGCCTTGCGGGTCCAGCAGTGCTGACGGCACAACGGAGAAGGACGCTAAATACCGTGAGAAATTCCATTTTGATGACACACCCCCGTGCGCCAAGAAAGAAAATCCGAAGTATATCTTCCTAGTTTTGAAAATCCTGACTCGAACCCCAGGACCTCCCGGTCAGAGGCACTGCAGTAGCACGAGAACTCTTCACTATGAATTACTCACAGGAGAATGATAGTTACTAACCGCGGGAGATCTTATTGCTCCTTTAGACGGCGTGGGATGGTCGGGAGGAGGAGGGCGGATAAGAACTATTTTTGCTGTAATAAGGTAAGTAAGAGGAGAAGCTATAGGATCATGAATGCTGGCATAGTACATCTATTGCTGTCTTATGTCCTTTTTATGGTAATCAGATTTTACTTTCTCGCATTACTTTGTAAGAAGAGGTTTTATAATTGTGCGACGGGAAACTGCAAATCGTCAACAGAAAAATTCTTATTGCCGGGCCCTGGTAACGATAAAGTGGATAAGGTATTTTGCTAGTAAATTACTTAATAATGTGGTGTAGCCAGAATCCATGTTCTTTGGGTCCTCGATACCCAAAAATTAATTGACGGCAAAACGTCTAGATGTCCGTCTGTGGTCAACGTTAGTGCCTAACCCTTCTGCCGATTTTCTCCAAAATTTATATTCCCCTATTGCTCCAAACGAATTCAAGTCATTGGAGTTTCAAACGGATATTTTGATTTTTTTAGCCTTAGGTATTTTACCTTATGTAAAATATGAAGCCTCAACATTTTCTCGGAAATTGCTTCAAACTTTTTAATTTACTTGTCCTCGTCCAAGGACGTGTAAGAGAATTGTGTACGTCTGACGTTCGTTGAAATCTCAGATTTCTTGAAAATTCAAAAGTGCAATTTTTTGAGTCTCTTTTTACAACTTTAATATCAAGGATATTTTTACTTGTAGGTATGTTCTTGCAATAAAATCATGTTCAAATTTTTCGAAAATATGAGTAGTTTTCATGTAATTTTGCGCGAAATGTGGCAGTTAAATTTTTTAAAACAATTTTCTTCTCAAAAAACGCTCCAAATTTTTCTTTATCTGTTCTCCTCATATGTATTAAGACATATTGCATATGCTCCTGTCATATTGTAGGAATATTGCAACGTCATGGCGATTTTTGTCTGACACGATCTGGTTGACGAAGTGACAAAGAGATGGCACTACTTTTCAGACAATCGATTAGAAGTGCAGGGCGATCTGGAGGAAGGAGTTAGTTTTGCGTAATTTTTCAAGAACGCCAGACGTGTTGCCTGGAATAGGTAAAGTTCGTGTTGAAACTTGTGGATACACGTTGATGAAAGATTTCAATGAACATCGTCGGTTGTGACTGTATTAGTAACTGTAATCAGGGAAATATTCACAGCTCTAGTGAACAACTTAATTATGAGAAATATTCCTGAACTTTGTGCCGATATTGTACAATTTAAGTTACACGTGGTGGGAAACATTGATTCAGTACAAAGTGCGTTAAATAATTCCATGAGGGAGAATAATTACTTTTACTTATCTTAAAACTACATGTGGCGAGTGAACTGTAAGGAATTTAATTTATTGTGGACGTTATTTTAACAATTATGGTGATAACTGTAGACACGAAATGTGCGTCATAGTGTGAACAGAGTAGGGGCGGCCGAACAATGAATATACTGAGTTGGGTAGGGAAGAACCTAAAATTGAAATTAGAAGCAAAATTCCAGCTATAGAGTGATATATAACGGGAATGAACTGTATTTTCAAATGGCTGCTTGAACTATAGGAACTACGAGTACAAGCCACATGATCGCGTAAAGACTGTATTAGCAATCTGCCAAGGAAATTTATTGGTTGCACATGTAACCCCCCCTCGATCAGAAGTAGTGAGTGGAAAATTCATCTGTGTGGGCGGCGGATCCAGCAAACTTCAGGGAAAGTAAGGAAACATCCGAAAGGTTCCCGAGGGACGGTGGAACGACTGGCCTCCACGGCGCGGAGCTGGGAGTCGACGACGTTGGAGGAAGTGGTGTCAAGGTCACCAGAACAGCTGCTGCGGGCCACGGCAACTCCAGAGGTGAGATTGTAATGTAAAGAAAATGTTCTACTATTTCTTTGTTCGCTACTATTAAAAAAGAACAGTACATCAGACTATCATGCATACTCCATTCTGCCGAAATTGAGAGGGTGTAATATTTTTATTTGTGAAAATGTTTTTATTCGTGTTTATATTGTGCAAGGTAAAGGTGTAAATTAAATATGAGAGTATTATTGGTTATAATGATGTTATTGAAAGTCAAAAGGGGGATAGAAGATCCTCACGTTAGGAAATAGAATTTATTGGTTGAAACGATACTTCAAAACAGGTAACGGATAAAGGAAGTCAGAGATAAATATGATATATTATTTAGTTGAAGAGAATTACAGGAAGTAATTTACTATATGTAAGTGCAAGAATTATCTACTTGTTGGTGTCAGACTCCCGCAAAAGGAATCTTTAGGTGGAAGTGGCCTTTTTCTGCTACAGATTTGCAGTAATATCGTACGTCAGAAATATAAAAAAAGTAAAAATCTACGAGATTAAATTGTTATTTATCATAGAATTTGAAATCAATAACGTAAAAATTCGTAAATAGGGAATTGTGTACATTTTTTGTATTATGTGTTAACAAATAAGTGTCTGTGACTGATGTGTACAATCTCAAATGTGAACGTCTCCTCAAGATTCAGCGACACTGAGTTTCATTATTTGTTTGTATGAACATTTTTTCATGAAAAACTTGAAGTGCACTTTTGTTTTGTTTCGCTAAGAGGGTGGTTGCGCTCTAGCTTGTCGGCAGGCAGAGCTCAATCGGCGCGCCCCTCCCCGCCGGCGACATGACTGGAGGTCGCGTTTGCCTTAGCAGCTTTACGTGTGAGCGATCGCCGGCAGTTAGCGTGCGCCGGTTGAACGGCAATGAACCTACATAATTTGTTTGCTCTTCATTCCGGCCGTTAACCGAGCGTTTATTGTCCGAAATTAGTGAAAATTTAATCATCCCCCGGCCGTGAATTGTGGCGTTCGGCGAATATGTTCGGCAGGCGCTCGGTTGCACCGCTCGCCTTTGTCGGTCGCGAATGGAGTCGGCGATAAAAGTCCACGCGAACGCTAGTAATTAGTACTCGCGTGGGACCTCTTTGTCCCGCGGGCGGGCGGGTACGGGCGTGAGTGCGTGCGCGTGTACGCACGCGCCATATCTCGCGTCCCTACCCGTTTGGGGGTTTGGCGCTTAGTCGCGGGCACACAGGGCGGTTGATACGACGCGAACGATGGGGAGGGGGGGAGCACGGGACGCTTTTTCTTCCTTTTTTGGCTGGTGAGCGAGCGAGCGAGCGGTCGTCCGGTGGGGGCGGAAGCTTTTCAGGACACTTTCGGTTTGATTCGGAGCGCGCGCGTTGTCGACCGCGCTCTTCATTATGCTAAGTGGCGAGCGTGCGGTGGAGGGGGTGAGGGAGACGACGGGGCGCGTGGTGGAGAGTCGACGCGGTGACGAGGGAGCGGAAATGTTTGAAGGCGATGGTGAGTGCGACGAGAAAAGAAAGAAGGAAAGAAGACTGGATTATTGCGGCATGATGATTAGAAGGATTCGATGGCTAGGGTAATGGCAAATGTGACAACGGGAGGGGTGTGAGAAGGCGAAGACAAGGGCCAACAGAGACATGCGATGAGTGGGCGATCTTTGAGACTTGTGATATGGCATTGTTGGTGGCAATGGGGAGTGTGGAAGAGAGGTAACCCCGCGTTTTTATGTGGTAAGCTGCCGTCGTCCACAGCGAAAAGGGGCGTTGTTATGGGAAATGGTCATTTGAGGAATCGTGTCCGACCTCGATGGGCAAAAGTGTCACTGACTATTTTAAGAATAAATGCAAAATCAGGAAATAAAGTATTTTTGAATACATCGCAGATGAGCGGTAAGATAAAGGATTAGTGAAGTCGTAAGGAGGTGACTGTTTTGAATGAGGGAACCCATTAAATGACGGAACGTAAGTAGAGATGAGACTCAATAAATGTTGGCCTGAAGTAATGTGATTGACGTTTCCGGTCACGTCAACTGCTAGGGTTATTAATCACGTTATTATAGTGAATGTTCTTTAGCCCGACAGTGGATTTGTTCTTCCCCTTCTGAATGGTGAGATCCGGCGCCAACCACGCTTGCCGAGATTTCTCTTCCTAATATCTCCCTCCGTCGGCAGGCTCACGGCTGGTATCTTGAAATGTTTGGTGGTGTGTGCACATAAATGTGATGTGTAAGGGAAGATTGATGATTGATTAATGATTCCGGTTGCGTTAAACTGCTAAGGTCATTAATCCCATAAGTGTAGTGCATTTCCACTCAAGATGTTGAGATGGTTTTTCCCTGCTGGATGGTGAGATCCGGTATGACCTACATGTCGACTAGCTGGATTTCCCTGGCTCGGTATCTCCACCAGCTTGGTCAAGGTTTGAATTCCCGACCCGCTCTCATCGACGTGTAGTGCATGTAAGTATGTGTCAAATATTGGATAAGGATAGGATAGGACAGTGAAGGGAAAGAAAGATCGCGCGCTGCCCTTGTTCATTTGTTAGAGTACTGCTCCTGCATTCGCCTGGTATTGATCGGAGAAATCACGCAAAAATTCCGATCATTGCAACCGAATGCTGGAATTTTTCTCCGACTGAATTCGACCTAGTTACGTAGCTAGTGTCGAAAATCCTGCCACCGTCGAAACTCGAACCAGGATCTCCCGGTCAGAGGCACTATAGAGACATTTTCTAAGCCACCTCTCCCAGCATTTAAGGGAAGTGGATACAATGAAAAGATAAAAAGAAGTTCACGCTTGATCCACGTCCTTTTATTAAAGTACTGCTCTTTTATCGCCCAGGAATGTTGAGAGAGAACCGTGAAAACTACTGATACGTGCATCCGATCGTTAGAATTATTCTTTTCAAGACAGAAGCTTAATTCGATCGTGTTATCTAGCTAGAGTCGAAAATTCGACATTGTCGGGATTCGGACCTTAGTATCTATCAGATTCACAGCAGAACAACGGCAATGATGGCTTCAAGTTTGTTCATGTATGTTGTCGAGCGACTACGTTTGAGAATGTCCGCAGATACAGAAAGTGTAAGATGATATAGCAGAAAACGACAAATGGAACAGTAGGCAGCGGGAATGGTGGGGCGAACATGTCCGTGTGTTTGCTAATTGCTTGAGCGGTTGCGAGCAGGCATTGGCACTCAGCGGCGAGGGATGTGGGGCAGAGTGGTCGGGTTACCAGCCGCGTTCGATAGCGAGGCGATGGCTGCCACGCGGGCATGTTCGCACACAGCCCGCAGGCGCGTCGGGCCGCATATGTGGCGTGTTTCATTATCCACCCCCGCACTTCCCGCCGCCCGTTACCTGCCTCATGCTCCCCACCTGCCGCTCGATGCCCATAGCCCGAGCCTCCAGCCCGTTCCCTTCAGCCTCTAGCCCGCCCGCTCCCTGCTCGCCAACCCCAGCAAAGCTTCCTCCAACTTGCTACCCCCACCCAAAAACACATTCCCGCCGCCACGTCTTAACCACCCTAAACCATTGCCCCATCACGTAACAAACTCACCGTCCTCATTCCCGTATGTTCGTCCGTAATTATTTTCTCCATCCCGCCGTCAACCACCCCGCCGTCACCCACCCCGCCGTCACCCACCCCGCCGTCACCCACCCGCCGTCACCCCACCCCGCGTCACCCACCCCGCCGTCACCCCCTCGCCGTCACCATCCCGCCGTCACCCATCCCGCCGTCACCCATCCCGCCGTCACCCATCCGCCGTCACCATCCCGCCGTCACCCATCCGCCGTCACCCATTCCCGCCGTCACCCATCCCGCCGTCATCCATCCCGCCGTCACCCATCCCGCCGTCAACCATCCCGCCGTCACCCATCCCGCCGTCACCCATCCCGCCCGTCACCCATCCCGCCGTCACCCATCCCGCCGTCACCCATCCCGCCTTTCCCATCTCGCCATCTCGAAACTCGCTGCCCCCATCCGCCGCTTCATCCATCCTCCAACCCCTCCATCCCCAGATCTCGTCGCACTCCTTATCACAACCCATGTGGTCGCTCCTCATGTCTTCGCAATCCATGTTGCATGCCAAGTGTGCATATCTCTTACCCTCGAACCCATGTCATCGCACCCGATCTCGTCGCACCTCATTCGCTGCCGCTCCTCCCTTCGTCTTACATTCTGCGTCCCCCATCCTGCCGATCCCAAGCCTACCCTTGCTTGCCGCCATAGCCCGGTGCCCAAATCCCCGTCCCTCCTCGTAGCTCCACGCCCACCGCAGGGATTCCTCGGTTATATGCTCCAGCCATTCACTACACTTGGCAGGTATGCACCACCAACCACCCATCAGTTCTTCTTGCCAACATTACCTACCGGGCCTTGCCACACTTTCTATCCATCACTTCGCATGTGTCACATCGCACCGCCATTCCCCCCCCCCCACTTTCCGAAACACGCCACCTGCTACCCCGCCTCTGTTTCTCGCTCCCCACACCTTGCTCGCTCGTGCGCTCACGCAGTTTCCGCAGGAACAGGGAAAATTTGACTGTGCAGATTCCGGGCGTGTACAGCTGGTCGCGAAATGGTTCGACATGCTCTCGCAATGCCCAGCGTCGTTATTAAACCCTGCTCCCGATGAGTGGCTCACGCGACCTGGAAACGGGTCGCCCGCATCGCAAAGTATTCCTTTTATTGTTGTATATTACACGTTACGAAAGGGTTAACATGCTGTTTGCTCAGGAATTCTCTTACCGCACTGCAATCTTCTAACGCTTCCAAAAAGCCGAAGTTCTCGTGGGCGGGTCATAAAAATTGATATGGCGCATGGCGCGTGTCCTGGAAACTAGAGGACTTCTATTCCATTTGCTCTTTTTTCGTCATTTCGTCTCTGTGTTCAACGTGTCTCATTTCTTGCGGATTTGCGGAAATGTTCATTGATGTCCGCAGTTCGAATCCCCGACGCAGTGTGGTCAGATTGTGTTTTCGATGGCTATCTTTGGTCGCCGGACCTTGCGTGTACACTTCGCTTGGGTTCGCGTTCCAGCGACCTAAAATGGCTACGTTTCTCTCGGATGAGCACATGTGCACAATTCTCAAGACACTCTTTTTACCAAGTCAATGATGCGTTTTTTACAATTTTTAATTATTATTTTGCTGCTGTGAAGTAACCACCATTCATTGTAAATGAATTCATTCATATACCATCATAACCATCGTTCATTGTAAATGAAATAATAATTTTACAGTATTTACTTAAGAATTCTTGTGTAGTACTACAGTCAGATAACCTGCATCCATCTGCGTGTCACTCACGGTCGTCTGGTGGGAACCAATTTTGCAAATCCATCCAGAAGACTAAGACATTTATCCAAAAAAACGTGATTTTTATTCTTCTTTTTTATGCAATTAAAACCGGTTTTTGGTGACCATCGGTATCTTTAGAGGTTATCAATTGCTCATTTGATTCCTCTTGACAAGCCAGATCAATTTTTACAATTACTTTTAACATGTTCTATCTAAGATATTCTGGAATAATTCTAGAAAAAAGCACATACTTTTGACACTGTTGCCATTTGGCAAATGGCCATTGGTGTCATTTGAAGGAATACATTGATGATATGCTGTAATTCGAAAACTCTTTCCGGTATTTACATAGTCATTACGACTTGATTCATCAAATTGACCATAATTAAATTAAGTTACATAATGAAATCAAACTATGTGAGCCGGGTAACTGTAAGTTGTATTATAAAAAATTGTATTATAAAAAAATAAAAACGTTTAATATAAAAATACCTGTTGGAGTCATCATGTTAAACTTGTATTTCTATATTTGACACGAAAGTGAGAAAACGTGAGCAGCATTAGATAGAGGCGTTATTTTAATAGTGGTACAACTCCATTGATACTCATTTGGAGATATTGAGCTCTGAAGTTATATGATTATTAAAAAGTAGGGGATGAAATTAGGCAAAAAATTGTGTTTTTCTCTTATACGATATTTACTTCTTCGTTTGAAGATGATCTGAATGAGCACACAGTATGCTTTGCGGAATATTGGAGGTGAAAAGGAGTTATACTACTAATAATGAGGTTGGTGGGCCAAATCGGTAGATGTCGTTTTAAGAAAAGTTGGAAACGAAGGCCATACCGATTCACTAAAACAGATTAAATATTAATTTAATATTACTTTTGAGGCACATTCAGTTTTCTTCACCTTCTAGAAATCATCCTCTTCCTACCTGCATATCAGTGAAATAAGCGTGATTAACGCTTGAAATGAATGGAAACAAATCAAGCATATCCTGTTTATTCTCACTTAGTTCTTCCTCATCCATTGGTGGTTTGTGTGAAGTGAAGTTTACTTTGTGTGTAACAAACCGATGTCTTGATTTAAGGTTTGCTTGCACATAAGTATAAAAGACATTTTTGACAAATCTAATCCACTTTTGAAGGGCTTTTAACACATAGACCATTAATTTTAATTTCTGTAAATAAAAAATGTGCGATATATTATTTTTGTTGTTCCTATTACCAAATCTGGATCAAGCTCTTTATCATCATATCGTTGCAGACACTATAAATATCTCGACAAGCACTCTTCACGAGACTTATAGAAAACCATGTAGCCGTATCACTGGAGTTGTACCACTATTCAATAAATAGATTGCTATCGTCTGTGATTCACTTTTAATGTGATGCGCTATGTTGGCTACAGAAGAACTTGGAGTTCTATCACTTTCAAAATAAATGTTTAACACTTGCGCGGACCTGGAAATGGAGTTAACTCAATTTCTTAAAAAATGAGAGTTGTACCACTTTAAAATAACACCTCCATATATCTAATACATGTGTATAATATTCAGTACTCTTAGTGTTGCAAAAGAAATTATTTTCAGTGACTTTTTGGTTTACGATCTATATTGGATATGCCATTGTCCCTAAAACAATATTTATTTCTGAAATCCAACTTCTTGTCATAGAGGATGAGAAAATTATGTGTAAGAGTGCTGCTAACCCATCAATCACTGCGTATTCTAATACTGGCCGTTAAAGCCCCAGGGCCAAAATCGCACATAACGATCTGCCAATTGGGTCAAAATCCTATAACATATAATAAGTGGGGTACAAATGACACATATATTCTCGCATTATTTCTAAATTCTCCACTACATCATACTAAAAATATAATTGCTCCGCTACATTACAAACCTCCAAAGTGTTTTCAATTAGAAAATTTGTTTCCGCACCGAGACTGTAACTCAGGTTCTCAGAGTTAACTCGTAGAGACGACACACCATTACGATTCAGAAGCGTCAAGCGCATGCAACATTTAAAAATATAATTGCCTCAACACAAAATTTTTCAAACACGGAGCTTTTGCAGTTTTCCAAAATACGAAGTGTTTGCCACAAATGGGACTAGTGCCATATTTTTTACCGCCCGTTATTAAATAAAGGAGAAAATTTAATGAAAGAATTTAAACGCCGAGAAAATAAACGCCTTATTTCTAAATTTGCAATTTTCGAATATTCAGATAATTCAACGAAAATGAGATCCACTCTATTCTTTTAAGCGTCCCTTACTCTATCCGTGAAAAAAACTGAACGAAAAATTGGAGCGATTTTTTAAACAAATTTTTTGGAAAAATCATAAAATTATGACACAAATTACGCGAAATTTACTAATTTTTCGGGAAATTTACTAGTTTTACGCGAAATTTACTAGCTATCCTGGATAGGCCGCGTCTCTGTTGTGATGGTTGACGTTTCGACCAACATGTTGTGGCCTTTCTCAGAGCGTACTGCAGTACTCCGACAGCCTAGATAATACAAACTCTGGCCGCGAAATCCTACACAATCATCAAGACCACATAATCGAATAACATTAATTATAAAACAAAAGGATAACTGTTTTCTGGTAATTAGATAATATGCTCCATTTTCTTATGTTCAACTTAAGCAATGTGTGTTGAATATTTTTGCACCAATGCAAATAAATGGACTTACGGAATGGCCGTTATGGAATTTCACTTCCTCCAAAACACATTCGATAATATTATGTTCTTTCATATAAATGTATTGGTAAAATTTGTTTCATATATCATAACTGTGGACCCGTCATTTTGGCTGAAATGAAGCGAGAACAATTTTTTGTTACTAAATAATTATTCATGAATTATTGTCCCTACGACTACACATGTGCAAATTCCTCTCAGTAATTAATTCAACGATCGTGGAATTTACACATTCAATGAGGTTTCAAAACATTTGCAAATATAGCCGAAAATAAAATTATTATATCTATAAACCAATTGAAAAATTTACTTGGATTAGAATTTCAATGAAATGATAGTAAAGGTGATATTCATTTTGTAGATCGTTGTTCTGAAAAGTAATGTTATCCCTCCGGTACACACGCCGCTGTCTATGGTTTACCGTGGATTTTCTGTGAACCGGATACAAAATTGTATCTCCCTGCCACCTGCGCCAACCTTAAACATATTTGAAATTGCACTAACAGATTTTAATCCCGACATGTGTGCAAAATCATAGCTCAAATTAATTTTAAACACTGATTTTCCCAATTAATCTTAAACCGGGACGAAGTTCGAGATCGTATTGTTGAGGTGATACCAATGTATTTCCTCCATGTACTATTGTAAATATACTATACTAGCTAAAGTACTCCGAGTTGGTGGGGTATTTATCGTAATTTATTAGCCAAGAAAAGGAATTACATCTATTACCGCCCTGCGGCGGAGCCTACTACTATCTATTCTGTTGTATCCCCGCCCCGCCCTGCTCCGCCGTACTCTGCTTCGCAGCCATCTGGAAATAATTGGTGTTCTTGACTTTCTCACTAAAAAAATATTTATAGTTTTTCTTTCTGTGGTTCTCGCCCCCAATTTCACTCACTTTATAAATAACAAACAAAAAATAAAATGCATTTACTCACGTGTACTCTTTTATCAAAATTTTGTGTATTATACTGTAATACCAATAATTTCTATCAATTGCCACATTGTAAAACATACTCTTTTCCATATTATTTTTTTCTTCTCGCGAATTCATAAAGAAAAGTTTCAAATATCTCTTTTACTTCAATTGTACTTTTTGTCGAACTTACTCTCGTGAATTTAAATAATCATTTTTTCACCATCCAAAGGTACGCTTTCACTCTCTACAATAATAAAACAATTCCCCACAAAAATTCATCCATTTACCACAGTCGAAGCATTACACGTAAATAATTCATAGCATGTTTCACTTTAGCTCGTTCAACTCGCAAATACGCAATAATCATGCTTAATTTACTGCTACTAACCGCGTAACTATTTCATGCAGAACAGATGTGTGCATGCACGCCGTTTTACGACAATATCAAGCACTTCCATCAGCAAATCTTGTTTTTTCAATAATTTCATGTCTCTTCTACACTAAACATTCACACCTAGATGCAGTTAAAATCAATATCCAAGTTACTTGCATATATAAAGAAAAACTGCCATTATCTTTCCTTAATATGAACATTTCAGGTTAAACAATGGAAAGTATAAATCAACAAACAGCCTCTCCAAGAAGGTTCACGCACTTCGTTCATAGACGAACGCAATCGTAGATCTCAGATGTCATCCTCTGGTGGCGCGCAGCTAAACAATTGCACGTTGATGCACTTTTGAATCTGTGATGTAATGCTAAGCAAAAACAGTCCATTAAAGCAATTATTTTGTAAATATATAAAGGCTTGTTACTGTAAATCATAGCCTATAGTACATTCAGAACTTTAAAGGAAGCTAGCATAAAAGCTTCATCAGTATTGGTTCAGTACATTCAGAGATTATAGCGCTGTAAGTCACGTACTTCTGTCTTTATATACAAGTATAGAGAGAGATATAGTGTGACCGTTCATTCTGGTCTTCTCGAGGGATATATCGAGGGTTTTGGGCTTTCCTGTGAAATTTTGAAGAAAAACACGACAACATCAAGTGGAAAAACCATTCAACATATAATTATGCACTTGTTAACAAAAAAATACAAAATAAAGTTGCCAATACCATTGACTCTTACCACAAACAACACACAAGCAAAAATACATCAGACAATAAAAAAATCAAAAAAAAATTGATTAGTGAGCAATTTGCGCAAATGCTTCTAGTACCCTCTATCAATTCTATATTTAAATTTAGTACTCAATATTCAATTTTATAAAGTTTATCTTCACTTTTGGTACCTTTACTCATATTTACTTTTAATTTTACTAGTCATATTCAATGTTATAAAGTTCATCGTTATTTTCTCTCAGATTATAAAAAAATATTCTCAGTTTATTTGTAGGTAGTACTCCCTTTATTTGAAGACCATGCACTCGCGACGGGATCCCTTGATGCCTTCTCATTTGGCCTCCAAGAAAGACCTCGTCCCTCCCGTTGATGCTTGCAGCGTCCAGGCTGAGCGCGCGGTGTACGGTAGCGCAGCGGGTGCGCTAGACTTCCGCCCGCCTGCGATGCTCCTTCGGTATGGCAAGGTTACTCCATTCCTCCCGGGAATGCATGTGGATTATCGGCAGAGTAGCGCGGCGCGGTGCAACTGCAGCACAGCAAACGCCTGTGACCTCCGCCAGCCTGTGGTGGTCCTTCGGTACAGCACCGTTAATCTCGTCCCTGCCGGGAACACATGTGGCGTACAGGAAGCGCAGCGCTGCCCGCTGTCAAGACCTTGCAGCGGCCTGTGGTTATGTGGCCTCCGCCGGTCTACGGCGCTTCCTGCGGAACGTCTCTTGATTGCAAAACCAAGATAGTGGTCACGCGGTCAACTACGGGTTGCGTAGAGATATCGGGCCAAGTAGCTCTACTTTCTCCGAAGAATGCTGTGTAAACTCGAACAATGTTCTGTATAGAGTCTCGTACATGCGCCACGTAACTGTTCACAAGTTACCTATTGGTGTTTTGCACGAATAGTTTATCTCCGTTGCCTATTCAATCACTAGCACTGAGAACTTTACTCTCAATCGCGCGACGTAAATGGTCCGATAATCTCTCGTCCCATTGTAACAGGCCATCAAGTTTTCGCACTATTCGCGTCCGACTCCGACCGTTGACTCCGTTAGATGCCTTCTTTTTTTTTCGTAAGAGCCACAGCTACCCATCCCCTCACCTCCCGCCCCAGCGGACAGTTGATAAGGGAACAGGGGGGGAAGCTCGTAGGGCAGCGCAATCGCGCGGCTGATCTCGCAACTTTTGGTATTTGAGCGGAATCGCTACATAGCCCCCTTCTCAAAGAAAAAAAATCTGTTCTTCTTTTGAGAACGTTAAGATTTTTTTTATTCCTGGAAAGCTTTAGGCTATAGAAATTAATTTTCCTATTATTTGCTCATTATTAGTTAATTCGGCTACATTGGGTTCGATGATCCTGTTTATATTATATGGTCCTTGGAACAGTTGAAAGAATTTTGTATATTTCACCTGATGCTTTTCTGACAGTAACTATCGGATTAATGTATGGTGTCCTTTGCTTTTTGATTACACCCTCTGCTAACATTTTATCAATTAAAGACTCTACTTCTTGTTTATAAGCTTCAGGTATTCTATATTGATGGCCTACAAAAGGTTCTTGAGTGGTC
>JAHLJT010008117.1:0-18313 GCA_031308135.1 Acheta domesticus
ACATCATTCCCGTAAAAGTTCACCAGGAGACTGGTGATGTCGATGCATGCAATTTCCTCCGAAGAGAGAAAATTCATTTACACATATTTGCTTATGACGCGCGTTCCGGCTAGACTCCATTTTAGCGTTCTGTAACTATGCTTCTATCTGACAAACAGCAACAAAGTTAACGAACTTTAACGAGAGAGTTCTTATTTCACTATGGTACCACTCCCATTCGTTTTTGAGATCATACGCTTACGTAAAAAATGGGAGGCATTACTTTCGGAACGACCCTCGTATATATCGGATCTTTAGCGTATTTGACAACCCATGCCTGCAAACACCACCTCTTGTTTTGGCAATTTGGCAACGCGTGAAATACCTTCGGCATCCCTTTCACTTTTAGCAACGCCTGGCCGCGCACCCTCAGATTTCGGGATGAAAGAGAGAATGTGTCTAATTTTAATTGCAAGAAAGAGAACGCACTTATTCTGTCCTTGTTACTCTTCAACGTACTGCAGCCACTACACCGAAAAGAGTGAACGCCTTCTCTTGGTAAATGGTGGTCACTTTTGAGCATTCAATCGATCAGTTTTTGTCATTTTAAGGAAATTATATTTTATTATTTTTTATTCATTATTTCCATTAATTATTCATATTATTCTTGTACTAATTTATAATTTTCTAATTTTATTAAGATTTTATAATTTTAAGAACTTTATTAAGATTTTCTCATTTGTTTAATTTGAAGATTCCATAATCATAATACCACATAATTGTTGTTATAAATAATAAAGAGCGGTAATGTTTCGGACGATATCTTTCTGATTTCTCTCTGAGCTGGTTCTCAATGAATAATAATTATTGTTACGTTGCTGTTAATAAATCGATAAATCCGACAAAACTTCCCTCAACATCTTCAGTTTTACAGTTTTGTTTCTTAAGCATGCAGGACCGAATCGGGTAAAGAGATGCTTTGTTTCCACGCTGATGCCTCAGCCCACCCCACTCTGCGCATAGGGGAAAGATTACGCCGTTTAAGCCACGTACCTGTCAGCCTAAGTGGGTAAACACAGAAAAATTGTAGCTTATGACCCGCCGGTCTCCCTCTCCTCTGCTAGCTCGACGAGCCAGGCACGGATGTCTTGAAAGACGGCAAAGAGGCGCGGTTGCCAAATTATCAAAACAAAATCCAGTGCTCTCAGACATGGGTTGCAGGTTTCCAAATTCCATAGCGTTCTTTAAAGTGTTGAAACATCGAAACTCGTTTGATATCTCAACAAATATGTACAATACAGCCTAATAGTGAATAAAGAAATCAGTCACAGAAGTGCGACTCAAATGAGCCTTGCTCTCAATGATAGCGCGCAGCGCAATTTTGGCCGATTGCAATGAATAGTTAAATTGTGCGAAGTAAAGTTCTTAAAATAGAGATTTAAAGTTTTAATCTTCTCTAAATTAAAAACATTTTGGATAAAATTTTACGGAGCTATGGCCAATTAAAAAGTGTCATTTTATATCGTTTTAACATAAAACTGAGCATATTCGGACTAATGTGGCACACTGTTCGAGTCAAAAGGTATTGGTTGATGATCATAAAAATTATTGCGCGGTAACGTGGGTACCACCTCAGTCCAAAATCCGTTGATAAAAATCAGGAAAAATGATATTCATTCGTCATTTTCTAAAATGTTGCGAAAAACGATAGAATGGGGTGTTTATGGGGTTTATGGCACCCCTAACCCCATTTTAAAAACGATTTTATATGTGCCGATATTGTTTTTGCATCGAAAACTACTTTTTTTTCACTAAGCCATTGAATTCTATTTTTATCGATACAGCCTAATTATATATTGAAACGAGTCGTGGATTTGACTTTGCACAATATTTATTAGAAAAGGGGACAGGGACTCTTACCCGGGAATGGGCTCCGGATTCAATCATGTTCAACAATGGAAACTTACGGGTAAACATGAATTTTTATTGCTTGAATAATTATAATACAAAATTGGTGATTCTTGTTGCTCACAAAAACATTTACTTTGTCCTTTCCCTATTTTAAATCATATCCCATTTGTAAACTCTTCATTACCCTGGAATCTCACTCATTTGTTATAATTCCCACATCTGTGGGGCCTCGACTAAAGATCACTGTCTTCTGCTGTCTAGTTACCCTCCCTCCCAATATTCTTCCGGCCGATCTTACTCACAGTTCTCCAGTCCCCGAACCGCTCCGCTTCGCGTTCACCCCTCTGCCGACGGGGCGACGCTTCGCGCCGCGCCGTCCTTACTCGGGCCTCTTCGGGTCGCTGGATGCCACCGCGGGGAGGGGGGGCGGTTTCGCCGCCCGCCTTCGATGCTCCTCCGCCGTCCCTGCACGGCGCCGACTGCCGAGATCTTGATGTCCACTGCCGTTGTAACGGACCTACCGTGCGTTGGCCGCTAATGCTTCTCACCTCCGCCGTCCGTAATAAGTTCTTTCTTCTCCGTTTCACAACCGATTGTTTAATGCTGTTCCTCTACATTCACTCGATGCCATACTGGTGTCCGCCAGCGTGCGTTACTTTATCAATGCCGAGTTCACCACTTTCAACACATTTCAATAATTAATCTCGCTCACTCCGATGACGACGTTGTTCCCGCCTGTTCTCGAAGCTACATATACCAAACATCAACGGGCGGACTGAGGCACGGGAATCCACATTCAGCCGCACCTCTGAACTCGCCCACGTGGATATCTTTACACGCCAATATTGTCTTTTATTCACTTTAGCAACATCACTGTTTTAGTTCATTTCATGCCCTTCCCCACTATCTTATCATTCCCGATGCCTATCCTCCTCGATGGTTCCAGATTTCACTACTGTCCATGCTCTTCCTTCCGCACACTACATAACCGTCCGTTTCATTCCTCCGCCATCGCTGCACTGCCGTTGTCCCGTGAGTCCGTCGCCTTCAGTTCTTCACACTCAACCGACTCTGGCACCCGACTCCGTCGGCGTGCCGGCCGCTACCGCGCAGTTCAAACGTTCCTCATGCTCAGGAACGCATTGTTATCATTGTAGTGATAACAATTCGTTTCAATATATATGTATTGATATATATATATATATATATATATATATATATATATACCGGGTCTTTAGTCTAACTCGCAACCCGTATCTCAGAGCACAACCTCTTGTTTTGGCAACGCGTGAAATACCTTTGGCTTCCCTTTCACTTTTAACGACCCAACCCCCGTCGCAGATTTCGGGGTAGAAAAATGGGGCTATTTTAGTTGAAAGAAAGAGCAAGCACTTCTGTGCTTGGGCAGTCATTTATTCACATTTTCATTCATACTCGTAGCAATTCACGTTTAGGAAAGAAGAATCGCATCGAAAATGTTGACGAAGGATCAACATGTATTTTTGGTGGAAGTTTACTTCGGCACTAAATCTTCCTTAAATCAGGAAATGTTTCAATAAGAATTTCCGGAAATGCCAGTTTCAAACAAAAGGAGAAAGGAAAGGAGGAGAAAGTATTAGTAATCTAGAAATTCAGGTTTATTTTATTAATATTTATTAATATTCACTAAGATTTCCCTATTTGTTTATTTTCCAGCTTGTAGACCTTTGTAGTTCATGCGACATAAAATAAAATAAATAAATAAAAATAAAAGTAAGTAATTTCCAGGTTCAAAAATAAATAATTATTGTTACAAATAATGAACAGCTTGGCGATGATATTTCACGAGATATCATTGTGATTTCTCTGTGAGCCGGCGTTCATTAAATAATAATTATTGTTACTTGCTATTAATAAATCGATAAATCAGTCATAACTTCCCTCCCTATCTTCAGTGTTACTGTTGTTTTTTAAGCATACTGGACAGAATCGCCTGAAGAAATGTTTTGTTTGCTGGCTCATGCCTCAGCCAAGCCCAGGCCACCCTACACCATCCTCCCTGCCCAGCGCGAAAAGATTCTGGTGTGTGAGCCGGGTACCTGCCCGCCGAAGCCCTTGAATGGGGAAAACAGAAAGAAGGAAATTGTATTTAATATTTTTCGTTTCTGTCTCTATTACTAATATATATATATGTATGTATATATATATGTATATGTATATATATATATATATATATATATATCATAAGTTGGTCCATCATTGATAAGACAAATCTTTTAAATAACAGTTTTATATACAAATTTTCCACAACGTTTCGGAAACATTTGGTTTCCATCATCAGGTGATAAATAATTATAATATATAAAAACAATGGAAAAGTGCCAAACAGAAGAATTACAAAAATATTAATATATACACGAGTCAACAGAATGCACCTTGTTAAAATCTTTAGAAAATTTAAAGGCATATTACAAACAGTATGAAAGAAATTAGAGAAAGAGAGAGAGATTGTAAAAACAGACAGAATTTTTTTTAAAAAATAACAATAAGTGAAATATCTTATTGTTTAGAAAACAAGTTCAATTAAACATCATATACTTTTGTAAATTTATTTCATTCTACCTGTGTATTTAAGCTAGGAGAAGTTTGATGAATAGTGTTTCTAATAATATAATAATATATAAGAGGGGAATTGCTGCAGATTATGACGCGCAGCTCACTTCCTCTGCTGTCTCGACGTGCCAGCCACCACAGTATGAAAGGAGATCAGATTAGCGCGTGGGCATAGGCTGCCGCGCTGCGCGGGCTTGATAATGTAAAAATGCATAACACTGAACATATTACATTGGAATATTTTTTTTGTTATTTAAGGTCGCATCAACAACTAGGTCATTACCGACCACTATTGGACTTAACATTATGGTATGGAGATGAAACGATATGGTGATAAGAGGTGAAAGGACGAACACATACAACCATGCCCGAGGCGGGTCCCCAACCCGTGACTCCTCGGTCCGAGATCACTACGGCACTACTGTCTTAGCTAGAATATAATTTGTACGAGAATTTTTTCTATGCTATGGATAAGGTGTACTTACAATATATACAGAGTGTCCAGAAGCTCCCGTTACAAAAAATACCCAAATTCTGTGTTGCACGTCATGAAAATGCAGGGTCCAGTTTTTCCGAAAAAAAATTTGTCTTTGAGAAAATTGAGTTTAAAAGTCACTTCCGGGCCGCGAAATTCAAACCGGCCGCTATGACACTGCAGAGCGGCGGCGACTCCTTCTGCGCGGAGCATTTCCTCGTTTCTCCGCGTAAACGGTGAAACTGTCGAGTAATATTCTGTATAAAAATAATAAAAGCATCGCGTGGCTTATACTAGAATACGTTAATAGTATAAAATGTTTGTAGGTTCTGTTTAATAAATATTTTAAATGTACTTATTGAAAATTCAGTTTTGTTCAACAATGATAGCCACGGTACACGGCGGCGTAAACGTAAATGATGAACACACCCAACGATGAAAAATATTGAATCTCCTGGAATGCTCGAATTGTCATTTTTAACACATATTCATATGAACTAGTGCCTTGGGCTTAAGACTGCCACATGAAGATTATTCTAAATGTCGTGATAACCAAAAATGGGTTTCGGAAATGAAATATTCATTCATGAAAATACCGAGTTTATTGATTATCTCCGGGCACGGCATTCAAATTGATGCCTCTGGCAGTCATTTGTGGAGATGCAGGTCGAATCTGAAGAATCTTTATAGGAGGCACGTGGACAATTAATCAATCCCACAGGTGAATATTAACAGATAAAATGGCGTTGCTTTATGTGCCATGCGCCAATGAATAAAAATAGAAAACTAGTATATTCCTGAGGTGAAAGGGTAAAAAACTGAAAAGACTGTGATGTTGCATTCCGTGGTGTAAAAATATTTCAAAAGAACTCATTCTTGCACGCAAAAGTTCGACCGAAGTTCACTGAGGGAACCGGACCGGTGCAATTCACATCCCGTAGAATGGTCGATGTCCTTGCATTTGTCAGTTGCTAGGTCGCGTCACATCGTGGTTTATATCGTATGGCAAACAGGCACGTGAACCTGCCACCGCCGCCAAGTGATTCGCCTATTAGCCGCGTGTCAGTTTTGCCTCAAATCAGCAGATTGCGAAGTTCATGGCCTTGCCCGCAGAGTGGTCATGACTGAATAAGCACCTGCATGGAGTCATCTTTGGGGTTAAAAATTGATTCTCTTGCATAAAAAAGTTTTTTCCTGTTTGCCTATTTTCGTGGTTGTACATTACGGAAATATCAAAGAAAAATATTGAAAGTTACTACAATGTCCCTGAAGTAAACTATTTCAACTCCCTTACATTCTGTACAATGTAGTAACCTTGATAACCCGTCCATCCTTAAATTCGAAAACGCTAAGAAAGTAAATAATTCAGTACTGCAGACATTCGCTTGCAAAGAGAACTGAATTACATCGTTCTACAAAATAGGCATTAGAGGAATCCGGATAGGCAACGATACTATTAAATCGAAGAAATGGCCTTCACTCATTTATGCACGTATTTGCTGACTACACTGCAAATGAAACACACAAAAAAATAAAACGTTTCCCTTGTAGCCGTCAACTACCTCATGAAGTAATTTCACGAAGAAACTCGAAGATTTGGGACAGAGATATGCTCTCATCTTTCTTGTGGAAAAGGAAAACGACGGGTAGAATGTTTATTCAACTTAGAGAAATGGGTAGTATTTGCCGTTTGTTGCAAATTAGATATTTCACATAGAACACACTAGCATATTTCAATAACAGGTATTTCGCAATACATTTTTGTGACAGCAGAAAGTGCATCTTTCTGTACCACATATTACTTAAGAGAGAATAATTTGACAGGTAGTATTAAGGAAGTTTATGGGTATTTTACTGTACCGACTGATAGTTTTAATTAGGAAAGATACATTCATTTTGGGGGGAAATATTGATATCTATCAATTTCATCTGAGATAAATCGTGCAGTCATTTATCGAGAAGTCTAAATCTGGCTATTATTTATATATTTATTTATTTAAGGTCGCTTTAAAAACATCTGTGGTCATTGGCGACAACTATTGATTTATACTAGAGATACACTTTTTAAAATTTAGAGTAAACAGAAGTAATAACGATAAACTGAAATATGAAGTACAATAAATTGTGCAATTATAAATATCATATTATCTAAACCAACTAAATTAATATAAGTTAAAATTAATCTATTTTTTGTCTGAAAATTCAGAATATGACAGCCAGGAGATCAATTCAAATTCCAGAGAAAATCAATAAACTTGGTATTTTCATGAATAAATATTTCATTTCCGAAACCCTTTTTGTTTATCACGACATTTAGAATAATCTTCATGTGGCAGTCTTAAGCCCAAGGCACTAGTTCATATGAATATGTGCTAAAAATAACAATTCGAGCATTCCAGGAGATTCAATACTTTTCATGTGTTGGATGTGTTCATCATTTACGTTTACGCCGCCGTGTACCGTGGCTATCATTTGAACAAAACTGAATTTTCAATAAGTACATTTAAAATATTTATTAAACAGAACCTACAAACATTTTATACTATTAACGTATTCTAGTGTAAGCCACGCGATGCTTTTATTATTTTTATACAGATTATTACTCGACAGTTTCACCGTTTACGCGGAGAAACGAGGAAATTCTCCGCGCAGAAGGAGTCGCCGCCGTCTGCAGTGTCGTAGCGGCCGGTTTGAATTTCGCGGCCCGGAAGTGACTTTTAAACTCAATTTTCTCAAAGACAAAATTTTTTTCGGAAAAACTGGACCTGCCATTTTTCATGACGTGCAACATAGAATTTGGGGTATTTTTTGTAACGGGAGCTTCTGGACATCCTGTATATATATATATATATATATATATATATATATATATATATATATAGTCTTATATGTAGTCTTAAGCTTATCTCGGAACTCATGTCTGAAGCACTTGTTCCTGTTTTGGTAATTTGGCAACCGCGTCTCTTTGGCACCATTCAAGACACCCATACCTGTCACGCTGAGACGGCAGTAGGGGGCGAGCTGCAGAAACTTCCTGGTTTCTGTGTTTTTTCCATTCAAGAAATTTCTGTGTTTTGCCCTCGTAGGCGGGCAGGTACGCGGCTTACACGCCGGAATCTTTACGCGCTGCACAGAGTGGGTGGGGTGAGGCAGGTTGGGTTGAGGCATGAGTCAGGAAACAAAACGTTTCTTTAAGCGAAACTGACCAGCATGCTTAAGAAACAAAATTGTAATACTGAAGATTTGAAGGGAAGTCATGACTGATTTATCGACTTATTAATAGCAACGTAACAATAATTATTATTATTTATTCAGAGCCAGCTTAGAGAGAAATCAGAAAGATATCTTGTGAAACATTATCGCGAATCTCTACATTATTTATAACAATAATAATCGTCTCCTCTATTATTTCAGTAGTATACCTCTCCGTTGCGGCTCTCACACGCAACCAATCTTTATAAATGAGGTCTCTAAAGAAAGAGAATTTAACGGATACTTGACAAAATGCACTTTGACTTTAAAAATATGAAGGATTTGTTTAAAAAACCGCATCTAAATTTTAAGTCAAATGCAACCCGCAACACTTGCCATAGTTTTCGTCAAATAACTCCTAAACAATGCGTTCTAGGGCCTTAAAAACTAAAATGTTGAGGTTAAAGGCCTCAAAAAAAGATATTAACATCATAATATACAAGATGAGATATTCCTCGACTTTCAATTAAATTTTCGGTTCCGCGCTTCAATACATTCATGGCCACCTCAATATTTCAGCCCTTGATGCTGGTAGCCATTTTTGTGACGACATGCTTAGAAGGCTTAGACTCCTCAGTCTTATATTTACGCTTTCTGTATACACCGTCGTTGTGCAGTCTGAGGAGGTTTATTTGCATAATCATTAATTCAAGATTTTCTCTCCAGCCACAACTAGAACTATTATTATAATTGCTTGATACCTATGAAGATGTGTCTTATGCGTGTAGTGAAACCATTCAATTAACGTTTTACCATGGTTTGTAAGTGCTGTGTATTCAATTCTAGAGGGATGTGGGTGAACAGTGAAGAGTGAAGACTGTGTTTGTGTTTACCTGTGCCAATATTTTCGTTATCATTCGATGAAATTTTCAAGTCAGCGTGGTCAGACACGTAGCTTTCCCAAAAGTAAAAAGCTAATATTGTTTGTGACTATCACAAAAGCTAAAAGCTAACTGTCAAAGAATATTGAATAATTACTTCAAATATCTTTAAGAAAGTGCTGTGATGTGTCCCAAGAAAACACTCTATGATACTGAATAAATCTTCATTGAAAATTTCTTTAAACATCAATTGCATTGCTTTTTAGTTTTATTTGATATTATGTTAGGACATTGCAAGTTACCTTTATACATTTTTAAGCAAATAAACACGTTTCGTTAACAACTTTCCTTCTTAGAATGGAAATAGAAGTATCGGGATGAGTGTGGGGTTGAACATAAGAGAGTTCTCGCACGGTTACGTGGAGGTAGTAGGGGAAAACGTGTCCTACGGCACTACACAAAGAACAAAACTTTTTAAAATAGCTAAAGTAAAATAGCTTGAAATAAATACAAAACAAAAATCAAAACGCGCTAGCCTACAATAGCTGAATAAATTTAAATTATGGAAAGAATAACTAAAGTCACTCGACAACTACAAACGATCTCACCCAAACGCACGATTTAAATGTTGGCGGTATCTGGAAGTATGTACATCAACGCCCAAACTCTGCAACGCTGCAAACTCATATTGTAAATAATATACCGTTTGATGTTCAACTCAAGGTGTCGGTTCGTTAAGATAACTGAAACACTGTTTGAGCAACATTCCCATGTACCGAAATGAAGTCTAAGAACAATTGTTTCGAATGGTAACAAATGGTATTTAGTACTCAAAGGTGAAAATATTTGTTTGATTATTTTTTGGCTCGGAATTGCTTTCTTGAGATACGTAACAACGCAGAAAATAATCCAATAATTTTTAGTATACAAATAATTTTTCAATTTCCACACCCTAGCAAGCTGGCACCTTGACTCTCCAAAGCCCCCTCTGTTCCTCTTAACAGATCAAGGAAAGTTAAATATTGCAAAGAATAGGGTTGAACTAGTCCGATCCAGTATTTCGCACTACTTTACTAGGCTTTCTCAAAAGAAAAAAGATTTTCTAATAGTTTTGTGACTATCGAAGAAAGCAAAAAGCTAACTCTCAAGGAAGACTCAATAGTTTTCTTCAAATGTTTTTTAAAGAAGAATGAATTGTTCTAAGAACTTATCTCTGTAATGCTGAATAAACCTTTATTGAAAATTTGTTTCCAACATCAATTGCATTGTCATTTTTGTTTGATATTCTGAAAATACATTAGAATTAAGTACAAAGTACATTCGAAGTTGCATTTTCACATTTTTTAAACAAACACGTTTCATTAACAACTTTCCTTCTTAATAAAGAGGATAGACAAATGGATAGGAAAAGGGTGGCGTTTACCATGCGAGAGTTCTCGCTCGGTACGCTAGTGTATTAATATTAATATTATTATTATTATTATTATTATTATTATTATTATTATTATTATTATTATTATTAGAGCTCCATATCACGACTACAAATGTTATGAGTCAGCTGAGTATAAAATCTACTACAGGTTTCAACAAGCTACCTAAGGATCAGATCTAGAGACTGTCGGTGCCTCTACAAGACTTTGCGCAAAACGTGAACTATGCCAAATAAAGCAATTTCTTGCACTTCCCAGTCCTTTGAATGACCTGGGAGTTTAGCTAAGTTCTTACACAAATTTTGAGGAACAAATACCAGAGCTCCGATAAATAGTTATCGGTACGACCTGTGCTTTTACGTCCCACATTCGGATGATCTCAATTTCCAAACTCTTGTATTTAAGACGTTTCTCAGCCTCCTTGGTTACGACATTTTGATCGCAAGACACAGCAACATCCACAAGTAAACACGATTTTTTCTCAAAATCCCGGATAACAATATCCGATTTGTTTGCCGCTATCGTGCGATCCGTTTGAATTTGTCGGACGTACAATATTGTACACAATCCAACCGATGTCACCGGTTTTGTTGAGTGTTCGTACAACTTGACGCATGTGTTTGGAACATCGAGGGCGGTACAGATCTGCCAGTGGAGATAACTACACACCCTATCGTGTCTTTTTAAGTATTCGGTCTTTGCCAGAATTGGACAAGCTGAAACAATATGATCAACGGTTTCCACTTGCTCCTGGCAAATTCGGCATTTGTCATCTTGGGAAATTTTGAGAACCGCTTTATCATAATGTCGTGTTAACAACGCTTGATCTTGAGCAGCTATTAAAAGTGCTTCCGATTCTGGCTTCATTCTTCCCCTTTTAAGCCACATAAATGATTGATCTTTATTGATCTGCACCTTGTCCATTCTTTTTAGATATTGTCCATGGAGGGGTTTGTCCCTCCACGACTTCTTTAACATTTTTTGTGTCTCACATTTCATGTTTAGTAGTACTAGAAGTTCAGCGTCTGTGTTATTTGACGTGTCTTGCATAGTTTTCTTTGCAATGCTTTTTGCTACAGTAACAATGCCTCTGTTTCCCATTCTTCGGTCAGATTCCATGACCTGCCTCATTAGTAGGTCATCTTGACGGCTGACTACATACTTTCCCATCCCGACTATTGTATTGTGCCAGGAGGCTTCAATTTGTCTCAGGCCTCTTCCTCTTTCCATACATGACACATAAAGTCTATGTACATCAGCTCGGGGGTGGGCGACATGATGCATAGTAAGCAGTTTTCTGTTTTTCGATCCATGATGCGAATTTCCTGTTCAGTCCTACTAGTCCGAAACTGTATTCGGCTACAGGCACCGCCAAATGCTACCTATTGCTGATATTTTATTCCTTGAGTTCAGAGCGGGCTGCAGGATAAGTCTCATTCTTCTATAATACTCCCTGCGAATACTCTCTTTCATTGTGTCGTTCGAGATGGTCCCACATTCTTCAATACCCAGATATTTGTAAGTTTTATCTGGCTCAAGATCTTGAATCACAGTATGTCTATCAACTTCAATGTTCTCTGACGTGGTCATTTTGCCTCTTATTAACTTGACTTCTGCACACTTGTCAAGACCAAAGATCATGCGGAAGTCATTGCTAAAATCATTGATGACAGACGGCATTTGGGAGAGAATCACTTTATTCTTAGCAAACACTTTAAGATCATCCATGTAAAATAAATGTGATACAGGCCTTTCATCACCGTGGAGCTTGTAACCAAAGTCAGTGTGCGACAGCTGTCTCGATAGAGGAATCAGAAGGGATAGTGAATCTCCTTGAAAAATTCCCCTGTATATCTGAATACTTCTTGTTTCTACTACTCCCTTTCCGCTGTGGATTAATAACCTGGTGCTCCACGACTTCAGACTAGCCTTGCAAAACTCAACAAGTCTAGGATGAAATCGATATATCTCCTGGGTCTTCAAAATCCAATCGTGTGGTACAGTATCAAAAACCTTCTGGTAGTCAATCCAAGCCATGCTTAAATTACGTTTTCGTTTTTTTACATCATTCAAAATTATTTTATTCAGAAGCAAGATTTCCTTACAGCCATAGGAACCTTTACGAGATTCTTTTTGTTCAACTGGCAACAGATGGTTCTTCTCTAAGTGCCTATACATTGTGTCAGCTATGGCTGCAGTTATAAGTTTGTACATTACTGGCAGGCACGTAATTGGCCTTTAGTTCTTCGCCAAGGAGCTGTATCCTGCTTTGGGTAGCAGATACGTGATGCCGCGAGTGAGCCATTCGGGGAGTTCCTTAGGGTTTTCTAAAATTTTATTAACAGCCTTTGCTAGATTAAAATATAATGCTGTTAATTTCTTAATCCAATAAATCTGGATCTTATCAACCTCAGAGGATTTCCAGTTTCCCATGTTCTTAATCGTTTGGCATAGGTCCTCTTTCGAGAATCCTTGAACATGTTCCACTGTTTTCACGAGTCCATTGGCAGCATCAACTTCAGGTTCGAGCCACGATGCGTCTTTTTTGTAGGACCTGGTTTCCTCCGAGATTTCTGCCCAAAACGTTTCGACGTCATCTTTGGAAGAAGGGGCAGCATTTCCATTTGGTTTTTGATTCAGACTGCGATAGAATCTCTTCGCGTCTGTTTCAAACATCCGGTTCTGTACACGGAAATCTTCTCTACGTTTGTACCGTCTTATTCGTTGAGCCCATGCTTGGATTTTCTCTTGTAGCTTTTCAGCTACCATTAGCCTTGTGTCATTGTCAATTAGGTATTTGTGTTCAACGTGGAGTATTTTTTGTTGAACTTTATACGTGTGGTTTGACTTAGAAGATGCCTCGGCTAGGAGTGATATTTCACGCCGTGTGTCGGCTATCCGTTTCATAATTCTTTTCATCCATGAAGGTATGGAGCTTTTTACTCTGTCTGGCTGTCGGCCATCGGTGTTCTTGGCTTGCCCCCAGATTATCTGAGATACTAGATATCCAGTTGCATACACGATGTGATTGATTTCAGTAATATCTAGATCTCTACTTGGGGTCTGTACAACCTCATTTAAGACAGAATTCGCTGTTTCTATTACTCTCTTAGCTTTAGCATTTTCGTAAATTCTCCTCAACGGTGCACGAGAGTCAATTGGAAATAGAAGAAGTCGTTCTATCTTGCTTCGGAGGAGGTCCCGCATCATGTCCTTATCGTGTGACTCATGGCCAGATGTATTTTCACCACTGACGGATGTTTCATTTGGAAGAGATAAACCTTCAAGGGGACCATCGTTTTCAGGGAAATTAGGTGGTTCTAAATGTTCGTCATGTGGATGGTTTGATCGAAGAACATACTCCGCGTTTCTCTGGATGTCTGCAAGTTGTTCTGCTGTGAATTTTCCACTGCTGAGTATGTATTGTCGTTGACTGGCAAGCTCTTTTGAGTCTAGGGTAGGTCTCATATCTGGGTTCCGCTCTCTTCATATCTTAAAGACTTCTATTTCTGAGCCTTAATTTTTCGCTTTTGCATAGTAGAAGCACATCACCTCTTTTAATTCATCCCGGGTACATCTCTGACGATGGCTTCGAGCTAATGCCGGCTCTGGGTCCCTTGGACTAATATCCGTGTGATGGCCAGATGTCAACAAGATGACATTAGCTCGGTTTCTGAGCAGGTATGGGACATTGGTAGAACAAGACACGTTAAGGTTCATTACATTGCTTGTTCTATCCATTTTGCTCATTGGATTCAAGTGAAGATTCGCAGGTAGCAAATTCGAGTTCACAGATCACACTTAACCTTAGGGTTGTTTCCTCCCAGCCGTTACTGCGACCCATAGTGGCCTCGGGGCATCCCCCGCAGGGCCCAGCAAGGGGTCCCTCCGATCTCCAGTCGGCATTACTAAACCCTACGGGATATTCACTGACTGCTGAAGGCAGCCTTCTTCGCTGGCTAATGCAAGGTTCGGGCCTCCACTCTAATTAGTGGCCTGGTGTGCCAACCCAGTTTCTCTCCTGTATCCTCCATGGGCCGATAACAGGAAGTCCAAAGGTTCATGACCCTTCCCTCTCTACTTACTTCCCACTCTCCTCAAAATGGAGTACTCCTTCGTCGGACCCCTCACCTTCAACCTATTCAGCAAGGGATGCCCTACCAGTAGCTAGGGTACCACTGACATAGCTCTCAGGCTCATGGGGGTACTCAAGCTCCACCACCAAGTTCAAGGTCGTGTACTCTCTAGGTGGAGTTGTTGTTGTTGTTATTATTATTATTATTATTATTATTATTATTATTATTATCATTATTCCATTACATCACGACTAAAGATCTTATGAGTCGGTTAAATATAAAATCAACTCCAGGTTGCAACCAGCTACCTAAGGAACAGATTCGGTGACTATCAATACCTCTACAATACTTTACGCAAAATGTGGGCTGTTCCAAATAAAGCAATTTCTTGCATATCCCAGTCGTTTGAATTACCTGGGAGTTTAGACAAGTTCTTACTCAAATTTTGCGGAACAAATCCCAGAGCTCCGATAACTATCGGGACGACCTGTGCTTTTACACCCCACATTCGGCTGATCTCGATTTCCAAACTCTTGTATTTAAGACGTTTCTCTGCCTCTTTGGTTACGACATTTTGATCGCAAGGCAAAGCAACATCTACAAGTTGACACGATTTTTTCTCAAAATCCCGGATAACAATATCCGGTTTGTTTGCTGCTATCGCGCGATCCGTTTGAATTTGTTGGTCGTACAATATCGTACACAATTCAACAGACGTCACCGGTTTCGGTGAGTGTTCGTACAACTTGGGGCATGTGTTTGGAACTTCCAGGGCTGTACAGATCTGCCAGTGGAGGTAGCTACACACCCTGTCATGTCTTTTAAGGTATTCGGTCTTTGCTAGGATTGGACAAGCTGAGACAATATGATCAATGGTTTCTACTTGCTCCAGGCAAATGAGGCATTTATCATCTTGGGAAATTTTGAGAACCGCTTTATCTCATAATGTCGTGTTCTCAAGCTCTGATCTTGGGCATCTATTACAAGTGCTTCCGATTCTGGCTTCATTCTTCCCCTTTTAAGCCACATAAATGATTGATCTTTATTGATCTGCACTTTGTCCATTCTTTTTAGGTATTGTCCGTGGAGTGGTTTGTCTCTCCACGATTTCTTTAACATATTTTGTGTCTCACACTTCATGTTTAGCAGCATCAGAAGTTCAGTGTCTGTGTTATTCGACGTGTCTTGCCTAGTTTTCTTCGCAATGCTTCTTGCTACAGTAACAATGCCTCTGTTTCCCATTCTTCGGTCAGATTTCATGACCTGCCTCATTAGAGGGTCATCTTGATGGCTGACTACATACTTCTCCAACCCGACTATTGCGTTGTGCCAGGAGGCCTCAATTTATCTGAGGCCTCTTCCTCCTTCCTTAAGTGACACATAAAGTCTATGTATATCAGCTCGAGGGTGGGAAACATGATGCATTGTTAGCAGTTTTCTGGTTTTTCGATCCGTGGTGCGAATTTCTTGCTCAGTCCAGTCCACTAGTCCGAAACTGTATTCGGCTACAGGTACCGCCAAACTACCTATTGCAGATATTTTATTCCTGGAATTCAGAGCGGACTGCAGGACCAGTCTCACTCTCCTATAATATTCCCTACGAATTCTCTCTTTCTTTCTGTCGTTCGAGATGGTTTCATATTCTTCAATGCCCAGATATTTGTAAGTTTTACCTGGCTCAAGATCTTGAATCACAGTGTGCGTATCAATTTCAATGTTCTCAGACGTTGTGAGTTTCCCTCTTTTTAAATTGATTTTTGCACACTTGTCAAGACCAAACTTCATGCAGATGCCATTGCATGAAATCTTAATACTTCTGGTTTCTACTGCTTCCATTCCGCGGTGTGTTAGTAACCTCCACGACTTCATACTAGCCTTGCAAAATTCAATAAGTCTAGGATGTAATCGATAGATCTCCAGGGTCTTCAAAATCCAATCGTGTGGTACACTATCAAAGGCCTTTTGGTAGTCAATCCAAGCCATGCTCAAATTACGTTTGCGTTTCTTTACATCATTCAAGATGACTTTTTTCAGTAGCAAGATTTCCTTACAGCAATAAGAGCCTTTACGACATCCCTTTTGTTCAGCTGGCATTAGATGATTCTTATCTAGATGTCTGTACATTTTGTCAGCTATGGCTGCAGTGATAACTTTGTACAGGACTGGCAGACAAGTAATTGGCCTGTAGTTCTTCCCCAAAGAGCTTTCTCCCGCTTTGGGTAGCAAATATGTGAGGCCACGTGCGTGCCATTCCGGGAGTTCCTTTGGGTTTTCTAAAATTTTATTAACAGCCTTTGCTAGATGAGGATGTATTGCTTTTAATTTCTTAATCCAATAAATCTGGATCTTATCAATCCCGGGGGACTTCCAGTTTCCCATGTTCTTAATTGCTTGAAAGAGGTCCTCTTCCGAGAATTGGTGAACATCTTCCACTGTTTCTACAAGTTCATCGGCAGCATCAACTTCAGATTGAAGCCAAGATGCGTCTTTGTTGTTGGATCTGCTCTCCTCCCAGATTCCTGCCCAAAATGCCTCGACGTCATCTTTTGAAAGAGTAACAGTTTTGCCATTCGGTTTTTGAGTCAGATTGCGATAGAATCTCTTCGCGTCTGTTTCAAACAAACGATTCTGTACACGGAAATCTATTCTACGTTTGTAACGTCTAATTCTTTGAGCCCATGCTTGAATTTTCTCTTTTAGCTTTTCAACTACCATTAGCCTGCTAGTGTCATTTTCAATTTGGTATTTTTGTTTAACATTGAATATTTTTCGTTGAACTTTAGAGGTGTGCGTTGATTTAGAAGATGCTTCAGCTAAGAGTGATATTTCCCGCCGGGTGTCGGCTATCCGTTTTCTCAATTCTGTTCATCAATGGGGGTACAGAGCTGTTTACTCTGTTTTGCTGTCGGCCGTCGGTGTTCTTGGCTGGCCCCAAAATTATCTGAGATACTAGATATCCAGTTGCATATATGATGTGATTGATTTCAGTAATATCTAGATCTCTGCCTGGGGTCTCGACCACCTCATTTGAGACAGAATTCACTGTTTCTATTACTCTTTTAGCTTTGGCATTTTCGTATATTCTCCTCAACGGTTCGCGAGATTCAAATGGAAGTTCACTAACTCTTTCTATATCGCGCCGAAGGATATTTCGCATTATGTCCTTATCGTGTAATTCATTGCCAGATGAATTTTCACCACTGAAGTGTGTTTCACTGGAAAGAGATGAACCTTCCACGGGATTATCATTTTCAACTTCTACATGTTCTTCATGTGGATTGTTCGAGCGAAGTACATACTCCGCATTTCTCTCAATGTCAGCAAGTTGATCTGCTGTGAATTTTCCACTGCTGAGTATGTATCGTCGTTGACTGGCAAGCTTCTTTGGGTCTAGGGTAGGTCTCATATCTGTGTTCCGCTCTCTCTATACCTTGAAAACTTCTATTTCTGAGCCCCCCATTTTTCGCTTTTGCATAGTAAAAGCACCACATCACCTCCTTTAATTCATCCCGGGTACATCTCTGACGATGGCTTCGAGCTACTGCCGGCTCTGGGTGCCTGAGACTAACATCCGTGTGATGGCCAGACGTCGACAAGGTGACATTAGCTCGGTTTCTGAGCAGGTATGGGACATTGGTAGAACAAGGCACGTTAAGATTCATTACATTGCTTGTTCTATCCATTTTGCTCATTGGTTTGAATTGAAGATTCGCAGGACGCATGTTCGAGTTCACAGATCACACTTAACCCTCGGGTTGTTTCCTGCCATCCGTTACT
>JAHLJT010008118.1:0-21145 GCA_031308135.1 Acheta domesticus
CTCTCAATCTGTTCTCTCTTCCTCTCAATCTGTTCTCTCTTCTCTCAATCTGTCTCTCTCTCTCCTCTCAAATCTGTTCTCCTTCCTCTCATATCTGTTCTCTCTTCCTCTCAATCTGTTCTCTCTTCCTCTCAATCTGTTCTTTCTTCCTCTCAATCTGTTCTCTCTTCTCTCAATCTGTTCTCTCTTTCTCTCAATCTGTCTGTCTTCCTCTCAATCTGTTCTCTCTTCCTCTCAATCTGTTTCTCTCAATTGCTCTCTCTGTCTCTCTGCTGTCTCTGTTCTGTCTCTTTCTCTCTCTGTTTCTCTCTTACTCTCTGTTCTCTCCTTCAATCTGTCTCTGTTCGGTTCTCCTCTCTCTGCTTTCTTTTATCTCTGTTCGGTTGTCATCTCTCTTTCTCCTCTCTCTCTCTCTCTCTCGCCTTACCTTCTGCTAGTATGAACGCAAACGTGTGCTAATCGGCGTGTGCGCGCTGTGCGCGTGCGCAGCGGAGGTGAGTGTGCAGACGCTGGAGGCGCTGGACGCGACGTCGGTGCGCGTGGTGTTTCGCGGTGCCGTGCCGGGTCTTCGTGGGGCTGCACGGACGCATCGAGCTGCGCTACACCGACGACAAGACGTGAGTACGAGCGCACGCTCCGGCCCCGGCCATCACACTGCAGAATAAGCACTCAGCGGCTGGGGCGTCTGCGCAGCCCGAGATCATTGAAGCTGCCCAGCTCCAAAGTCACGTAGACCTATCTCCGAGATGAACATATTATCAGGAAAAGGAAATTATAGTTCAAGATGGTTTCAACGATTATCGGGCTCCATTTAAGTAAGAAGAACGCCATATTCGTATGCATTGTTCGGTAGCATGATGTAGATTCGTCTTAAGAATATACTGACACGTAAAACTAGAAACAAACGGAATGTAGATATATTGTAAATAAGTTCTTCAGTTACCTAATGAATATGAGTGGTCAGAGTTTCATAATTTAGTATTTGAACATGGTTCTGAATAAGCAAATGTATTATTTTCTATTGCTAAAGTATGAATCCCTCTTCTGAAATAAGAAAACAGTCCGCCCCCGAGAACTTTATTTAAATATCGCCTGATTGTGAAAATATATAGTAAATGTCTTAAACGCACCAAAACAGCACCAAATGACACTGAGCAGAGCGTCATCTACTTGACTTTATCTCGAAACATTTTATGACAACTAGTTATCCTCGTTGATGATGCGGAAACAACTTGTTTTTGTCTGATGCTTGAAGCCTAATTGCAGACCTCCACTATCATGCATTTACACTTAACGTTCTTCTCTTTTCCAACGACACATTGCCCGAGACTCGAGAGAAAAAAATTTCGGGCAAGTGAGTGAATCGACTGAGAACAATTTCGGGCTACTCATATTTTGAACATACGATACTGAATTGTAAGACGATATCACAACAAAAAGCCTTACATTACAGAAGCGCTATAATTTTAAACGATGTCTGTGCCCCACCGTACATATTCGCTGCCGCCGGACTTGATCACGTACAAAAATTTCCCTTCGTCGTTCAACATTTTGTTGTCACGCGTTCAGTGTCTACGACAGTTGATGCTGTTGGAACACCATTGCGCCATACGCTTATGGCGCGAACTGCACTTGCATTTGCTGCTTACTGTCGATTACAGGCAGTTTCTTATATTGGTAGATAAATAAAAGTTGTGTTTTTTGAAACATTATCGTATCTGTATATATTTTTGATGACTGGTTCAGTTTTCGTTTCGACAATATCTTATGGTTTGTAGTTAATATTTTTTTATTGTAGATGTTTCTCAAAACAGATTTACTTTCGAAATGCTTTCGAAATAGGTTTTTTTTTGCATATTCAAATAATACACAAAGTACAAGTTAAAACAGAAAAACTAATTCTCCTATGTAATTATTCCGAGCGAAAAAAGGTGCAGCTTTAATTTTAAACATGTATATTTTATTGCATTCTTTTCAATATCTCACCTCATACGCTTTTTATTTTAAAAAATCGAAGAAAAACAATGGGATAAAATGCAATTTTTATGTCTATTTTATATCCACATTAAACAAATCAGAGAGCATATTTCTGACTTTAAAAGGACATTAGCTGCCTTAAATGTGAAATATTAGAGCCTAATATCTGAGTCACCAAAATGCCCAGAATACCCTAACAAACGGGCCACGGACCGCGCGTAATCTTTCCTTCCTCTTCCTTGTCTTATTCTCTCTCTACACACACTAAAATGCACTACACTACCACACATGTCGGGAGACCGGTCGGGAGTTTACAGCTTGTCCCGGCTGGGGGTGGTGCCCTGCTGGTGGGAGATACCTGGTGAGAGGAAAACCCCGCAAGTCGACGGTAGGTCGGCGTCAGATCTCGACAACCAGCGGGGAAAAGATCACCGCCATTTCCCGAGAAAAACACGCACTACACTTACAGGACTAATGACCTAAGTAGTTGACGCGCTCGGAAACACGAATCAATCAATCAAACAATCAATCAAAATGCTCAGGGCGGGCTGCCGGTCGTGCCCGAAAAATGCCGCGGAGTCGAGCTGCGGGTGCCGCGGCGTCCCCAACCGGTTCCTGGCAACAGGTGAAAAGTGTGCCAAGCCCCCAGAGGCACGCGACGAAAACAACGAGAAAGCCTCCTCTGGTACAAGAAACCGTGTCTCTGGACACACTGTTGGATGTGCCCTTGTGGACACTGCATTTTTCGTGCTGGTTGCGTTCTTTTTCGCATTTCTCCTTTCTCTACCCATGCCATTCCGGTTATTTCTTACACCCCCTTTTCGCATACTGTGTTATGACGACTGGACCGAAACAATTGCTACGAAAACGGCAGCAGTTCTTTAGCCACTGGCTGGACTTTTATCGACTGCATTATTTGATCATACAGTATCCTGGCTCTTGACATTACATCTTTCTGCAAAACGTCTTGCAGAGACCACTTTTTAAAAATCAATGTTTGGCGTTAGTTATTATTATTGTTATTATTATTATATATTATTATTATATTATTATTATTATTATTATATTAGGCAACTAAGATCTCGTTATGGGCAAGGACCGCCTGCCATTTTACAGGGAATACTGAATGAACTGACAGGGTGATGATGAGGGGTGCAAGTGGTAGAACGATGATGAGAAGTGAGGTTGGAGGAGGGACGTGTTCGTGACCTTTTTGAACTATTCCAGCATTCGTCTTACGACCAAGGGAAACCACGAGAAATCCCGGTCAGGATGGCCGGCCTGGGGATCAAAAACGGACCTCCCGAACGTAAAGTCAGCGCGCTACGCACTAAGCCACTTCCTGGTTTGGCCATAAATAAAAATCCTGCCACATAAATAAAATTTCTCAGTAAATTCTCTACAATTATGATAGGAAAATGGGCTATGAAATTTTTCTATCTTCTATAAAAATATATATAAATGCATATATCGTTTCACAAGTTTAATACCAGAAATATACAGAAACTCATTAAATTGGTCTCATTAAATTGGTAATTTTTGTTTTATTCTTCTCGAATGCAAACCATATTTTGTTTCAGTATGAAACAGTGTTTCTTCTAAGTTTTCATTTTTCCAAAAGTTTTCTTTCGTTCTCTTATACAACTTGTATCCATTATTTCATCTACTGACTCAGGTCCGAGGAAAGCGTTTTCAACTCATGACATCTTAAGACAACTTGTTATCCTCGTTTAATTCCCTGGCAGAAAACATGAATAGTCCATTTGCATACACATTTCTCAAAATTTCTAACCCCGAAGCGGAGAATACATTACTTTTCATCCCCAAGGATACTTCCTCTTCTTTCGTGCGTTGAAACTTGATAATAAAATATTCAACGCGTAATATTACTACTTGTAAAGTTTGCAGTAAATATTTTCCTTCAGACACCGCGTCGTGCTGGTGTGCAGCACTTCCTAGAGTGAAGGTGATAATCTAAGTTCTCTTGAGCAATAATACGTGACCTTGAGAGAGTCATGAGGGTCGGCCATATTGGCGCAAACACATCCGCAACTCTCGCGAAGTTGGAGGGGGGAGCATTTGAAATTCATGGGCTACAATTGCCACGACTAATCAATATTCACTAGAGCTGCATAATGGGCTTACGATCTACTCCATGAGATAGAATTGCCTACAACCCTTTATAGATCTTAAGAGGCTTAATGGCTCTTCTTTTCAAAATTACACCTAAATAATCAGTATTTTCATGTCGAATTATTTGCATGGTATTTTTCATATAGAAAGCTATGTCTTGGATTATATTACTTAATACCAGTCACGTAACGAAACATGTCTTTACGTTCATTAACATGAGAGCCTTTTCGATGTGTATTGCTGCTGGCCCATAAAGGAGGATTACTGCCCTGATTAGATGCAGATACGACGCTTTTGAATTAATTGGAAGTTGCCGCGTCAGCGAAAGCTTGTTACAGCTATATTGCGAAAATGTATTCCGAGGTAACTTTTGAAAGGATAAACGAAATACAATTTTCAAAACTGTTTATAATATTAATTATCCTGTAAACATTATTTTAAATCACTACTATCCGGCCCCTCCCCGAAAACGTGAATTTAACATTCCCAAGCACTATAATCCTGGCATGCTGGTTCATTAACTCTATTCACAATATAGAGTAAACTCTTCATAACAAACTTCTTCAAAAACATAAAATCCCTAAAACGCAGATCCAACTCGTATTTGACTGATTTGTTTAACTCATACGTCGATGCACTCTCTTCAAATAACAAATACTCTCTATAACGAAAGAAAGTACTCCGTACCTTGAGTTTCGTTTTCAAGTCACTGTAGTATTAAAGAGAAATTCACAATGTCCTAATTAGGCACCCAGTGACTCTCAGGAGTCTAACATTTCTTCCTGAAGTATTTAATTATTTATTATTGATCAATTCCATGCTGTGAGCTAGGCATATAATGTAATTATGTTTTATTTATCAAACATATTCTTCGGCGCCCGGAAGACTCGAGCTTCGAAGGCTGGTGGCCTTCAGGGCTGCATTGTGCCAAAATGATACAAAGACAGCAAAGAGCAACACGACTCAGAGCACGGACACCTATCCCTTCATTTAAGATTTTGCTTTAAGAAGATTTCTTTCTTTAAGAAGAACAGAAATTAATTTTATCTTGAAACGTGGCAGATTCAAAAGGGGGAAAATTAGTTCGTCAGTTTCAGCAGAACACAAATATTAAACCCTATTAACCAATAGCTTTGCCCATATCTCAGCTCCAAAACTCAATTCGCGAACTATGAATATGCAAACATCTCAATAGTGTGGGAAATAACTTCAAACAGTAAATAGAAGCACTGATTATAAATTGCTTTCAATACAAGGTAATACATTATATGAAGTTATAGAAACATTCTTAAGAAAAATATGTAATATGCATAGGTTATATTTGCTGAAAATACTATAAATATATTAATATGTACCCAGGCCGCAATAGCAAAAAAAAAAGAAAATTAATTAGGCACACAAAATAAAAATAATAGTTTCAACAAACTTATACAGAAAAAAACTAATGACTATCTCAGAATCGCAAACGCATTCGCCGTGTTGCCTTAGAATTTGATAAAAAATGATTGTTTGGCGCTGCGCAACCTCGGCAGCGCTTCCCTTGAGGAGTCCATCGACTTGTAGCCGAGCCTGGCCAATGCAGCAGCTCCACCCACTCTCTTGCTTCGCAGGAACGACGACCTGTCGACATGGAAGCTGCAGGTGCTGGCGCCGCCGCAGGACCTGCTGGCCACGCCCACCCTCGAGTTCACGCTGGGCGACCTGCGGCCGGACACCGAGTACCGAGTCAAGATCACCGTGCTGCTGCGCGACCTGCAGAACACGCCTCACAGCCCCGTGCTCGTTGTGCGCACCCCACCACGTGAGTCTCTTCTTCACTTCACATCAGTTCATCTCACTTCACCTCCTTCACTTCACTTCAACTCACTTCACCTCACCTCACTTCACCTCTATTCACTTCACTTCACCTCATCTTACCTCATCTCACCTCACTTCACTTCACCTCACTTCCCTTCACTTTCCTTCACTTCACTTCCCTTTACTTCCTTTACACTCTGTGGCAGGCACTCGGGTCGCTTAGCGTAGTGGTTACGTTAGCAGTTGCGAGTTGCGGTTTGGAATTCCGCCGTGGCATGGACGGTTGCATTAGTGTTATGGAACTAAGGCGCATATCCATAGCACTTTCAGTACCCAATTCCTTCCCCGTCCTCCCCTTTCCCGAATGCTGAGTAAATATGGCATGAATATGACTGCCTGCGTACCAAGGAGAGTAAGCTTCGTAATGGACCTTTGAGCTGCTACGTGAACGCCATCACCTTTCCTTCCTTGACTACCAGTGATCGGGTGGAAGTGCCGCCACAGACTTACAAGCCATTACAAACATTTCTCGACACTTTGCGTAATTAAATCATTACGTTAGCTTTTTTGGTATACCGTCTTCTTGATAGTATTTTAAGAAATATTTATATATATTCCCTCAATCGGAAAGTAAGTTGTTTGGTTTTTGCAATACCAAATTCAGTTGTCTGGTTAAAAAATTGTGGGCTGAAAGAAACTCACGTCTGCCACGGTGTCCGCGTTGGCAAAAATTACTCTCACCCCTTCGCGAAGTAGAAATGCAACTACACGTGATCTCATAAAAATAAAATACATGGTATCATCTAATCTCAAATAGCAGCTTACGGAAGAGATTTTACATTTTCGGAACAAGCTCTGTTTTGCTTCCGGAGAACCGCTTCACTCACACTGTCTATCGGTTTCGAAAAGATTTCGAGATAGACTCAGTAGCGCACGAAAGGCTAGTACAGTATGTTCCAGACGTATTTTGAACTTTCGTGTTTACATGAATGAATCGGCTGACTGGTAGCATCATCACCCTAGAAGGTGTTTAAAGTACGTATGAGTGGACAATTATGGATAAATAACATTTTCGTCACGTATTGTGCATGAAGTGTTTCAGCGTGCTCCGGTAAGTAGGTTGGAAATCTCTGGTCAAATCCAGCCACATTAAGTGTGTGCATGTGTTGTAAAGTTGTTGTTTATTCATGTGATTTTCATATGATAGTTTCTTAAACTCATAAGACGTAGAACATAAGTTGCAAAAATATTAAAATGAACATTTTTGAGATCAAAATATAAAACATTTTACTCCGCAGCCTCAAATTTGTTTTAAAGGAATATTGCAGAAATGAGCAACTCTCGCCACCAGACATGATGGGCAGAATTAACACCCATTGGCAGGGAGTTTCTTTATTTTCTTCTTTTTCTCGATCTTGGACTCGCATTTTTATTACCAGAAATAGTACTGAAGATGTTCTAATCAATATTTAATTGTACAGCAATAAAGGGAGATTTCACACAATGTAGTGAAAGTCTAAATTATCAAGAACTGTCCTCAAGCATTGCTCTTCACGGTGATATTTCCTTCTTTTAGGGGCGGCGGGCTCTATTCGTTGGAGAGCTCCTCTGATATTTTTGGCGCCTATGATTTTGGATTTTTTCACATATTGACACTTAAAGTGTCGATATTGATGAATCGTGAATTTTCTATCTAATGAATCTCCAAAATCGAAATTAGAATATCTATTCAATAGGTACTTCAAATTTTTAAAGCATTAAGCACCCCGTCTTGGGCGTAAACCAGGTTCAATTCAGGGATGGGGTGACAAATACTTTAAAGAATTAGAAGCATTAATATTCCTCTCTCTAATAAGGTCGCATTATCATGAATGTCAATTACTATACGCAACCATTTTTCAATGTAACTGACAACTCAAATTGGTCCCAATGGTAACAATGAGTAGATTACATATGTAATACATGCCTACCTATGTATACATTGTAAACATGCAAAGTAACTATTGTATCACTCCTAAGCCCTTTTTTCTATATTTTCCGCACTTCATGCCCGCAATTCGTAGTATCGTAATAGAAAAAATAAATGTACTAATAAGTCAATGAAAGCTAAATTCTTTCATGTAGAAAATAATTTAGAACTATGACACTACTATGACTTCTTTATGAACAATGTAGTAAAATCATTTAACACGATGTCGAATGTATTTTGAATGTTAAGAATAGAATTCTTTTCCAATTTTATGTCTTGTAAAATTATACTGATCATGGTCTGCAATACTGGCACAATTAAAAAATATGAATTTGGATTTATGACCGTCATTTTAAAACAGTTAATAACAATAACCATTAATATCATTATAACATTAATTTGACTACGAGGCTTTTTAATAATGCTTACCTCCCATCTCATCAATTCTGTGGTCACGGGGTAAAAGCTCTTAAGTCAAACTTTTGGCAAAACGGGATAAATACTGAAACAAGTAAAGTAACTATATTTTATTTTAGTAAAACGACCGAATTTAAATGTTGCCTCCTAAACGAGAAAAAAACATTAAGAAATAGTGGTTAGCGTAGGAACAAGCGGTGAATGTAACCCTTGTTTTCTCGAAACTGAGATTTTTGCCTTAAGAACTTTTACCACAGAATTTTTACCACACCAGAACTCTTACGACATAATTATTAAGCGTGTGGTTCCTACATTTCACGACCAATGAAAACCTCGAACACGCTTATTTCAAACCTCCATTTACCGATCAAAGCCTGTGAGCGCCGTGAGCGACCACTGAAAACCTGGAGCATGCCTATCTCAAACCTCCATTTTCCGATCAAAGCCTGTGAGCGCGCGTGAGCAACCACTGGAAACCTCGAACATGCCTATCTTAAACCTTCATTTTCCGATCAAAGCCTGTGAGCGCCCGTGAGCGACCACTGAAAACATCGAACATGCCTATCTCAAACCTCCATTTTCCTACCAAAGCCTGTGAGCGCCCGTGAGCGACCACTGAAAACCTCGAACATGCCTATCTCAAACCTCCATTTTCCAACTAAAGCCCGTGAGCGCTGTATCGACGCGGTGTGCGTGTTGCAGTGGCGACGAGCACGCTCCCGCCCGTGGTGACGGTGTCGCCCGACCTGTCCACCGGCGAGGTGAACACCACGTGGGCCGTCATCACGTGGCGCCGCTTCTCGGAGAGCGAGCTGCAGCTCATCGACGGCGTGCAGCTGCGCTACAAGCAGCTCGACGACAAGGTGAGCGGAGCGGACCCTCCACCCCCCAACCCCCGCGAGGGACTTGGCAGAGGCTCCCTGAGCTGTTGTTTTTTATAGTTAACCCTCCGGCAGGCGCGTCCCTTCATTTCCCAAATGGTGACGGTGGTATAGCGTTTGGGTGTCGGACTGTTTGACCCAAGTTCTCGGGTTCAAACCCGATCGAAGCCATAGATTTTTAAGGGCGAAAAAATCCTTCGTACGCCTTCCTTCGGAGGGGAAGTAAAGCCGGCTGTCCCATGTTAGTAGATTTACTGCATGTAAAAGATCATCAAGCCTAAATGACGCCTCTGAGCTAAATTCAAAATCGCCTGTTTCGTCGCCCAAAGAATACCTTCTTTCTCCGCTAGTTGGTGAAAGGAGCGTAGAGAAATTTGCGTGGCTAGACGGAAGAGCAGACCTCATGGCCTGAGTCTCGCCACAAATAAGGCATCAATTCAATTCATTCATTTCCCACCAGCAGGGGCGTGCGGCACTCCGTACCCCATTTATCAACTTCGATTTTCGCATCCATAGTTATTACTTTTGTTATTGAATGTGAAGGAAATATTCTTTATGTACGTTTTTATACATTTTCTTTCATAATAACTAACTAAATAGCATACGAAATAACAATATTAATAAGATTCTGATCCCTCACTCGCTACCTCCGTGTCTTGGCACGTGTTACATGTCGGGGAATGAATTAGGTGCAAACGTGCCTTCTAACGTTTCTTCGGAAACAACGCATTCAAATTTGAATTAGTGGTTAATGCTTCAAAATCTGTCACAAAGCTCAATAACAAAACAGCAATAAGAATTCTAATGGATAAAATACGCAAATATTATAATTTTATTGACAAAGCGCGTGCGTATGGAGTGCCGCAACCGTAACAGTGATAGAATTACTAATGAATAACGGTAGATCGACAGTGTCTAAAATCGTGATTTGAGTGTCATCCGGTTGAAAATATAATGAATGAAGAATAACTATGCGCTCAATAGTGCTACACCAATGATTTACCGAAATCAACAAAAATGTAAGAATGCAGCACTGAGTGCTGCTACGCGCCCGCCGGAGGGTTAAGATCACGTGTGGTTTATATGTAACAGTTTAGCTGCCGAAACTAAGTCGTATTATGAACTTCCTTGGATTAGCAATAACCTAACAAGTAGAGGGAACACATTGTATTAGAGGGAATGAAAATCTGTGTGTAATATTTACAGATCATCTGATGAGGAAAAGTTTAAGAGCTTGGAAAAGTGTTTTATACCTTTTTACCTTTGATTTAATGTAATAAAACACCATTTATCACGTGGAGTGTTGATTGTCACTAATACAAGGAAGTTTATTCATAAGACAAACTGGAAGTTACTTTATAACATGTCTGCACGACGTAAGTGCCTAAGAACCACAGCGTCATGTGCGATGTAGATGCAGCCTGGCTAACTTCCTCCGAACCGAACTAAGCACCAATGGACTTACGATCTTCGCTGGTTTATGAATAAATCCCTGCAGTGACCTATAAGTGATTGGAATATTGGTCCAATGGTTGCACCTGTAGTGAAGGGACTCAGCCGGGTGAACTTCTACGGAAAGACCGCAGGAGGGTAAAAGAGGAATACCAAAAATCGGGATCATTTCCAGTGAATATAGAGTGAGGAATTGGACAGTCCTCAAAAGGTACCTATTCCCTGTTCACTGCTAGTATGAGCGATCGAACTGTGGAATATATTTTTAGAGGAACTTCTATTTGTTTTTGGAAGCTAAAACTTTGCTTTCATTTATTTTTAGAGTACCTTCCAGTTTGCTTTAGAAGCTAAAACTTTGCTTATGAACTACATGGATACAATCACTGGAAAAACTTAAGAACGATTTTGAAGTGTCATGACTGACATTATTTGTCAGAGAGATTGACTTTCATAGTCTAAAGTCATAGTTCATTTCGAAATATTTTTTTTTATTTTTATCTCTTTATTTGATGTTTGAATGAAATTATCCACAAATTAATTCTCAACGTAACCCCGGTATTGTTTCAAAATTCTTTCCTGCTTTTTACTATTTAAAAATTGAATTGATTATTTTCTCATCTATTCTGGACTGAAACAATCAATATCTTTAATAGTTATTGTGTTCGTTTGTTTTCTCAGAAAAATATAATGTACACTTTTGATCTTCCGACGTCATCCGATACGATTTTTAACCAGTTTTTTCAAGGTAGAGACGGTTTTTCACATTTAAACATTTCATCTAAAGCCATAAAAAAAATCATTCACATATTATGCAAGCCGCAACATTTCTGCGTTTGGAAACAAAAGAATGGAAAAATGGATAAGTTCAAAATTATTAAAACTTCTATGAGCGCTAGAATAATTGTCCCTAAGTGGCCATCTGCGGTCACTGTTATATCACATGTCAGTTTATTTTTGAGACTATTACCGTATGTTTGCTGCATTACGTTGCGCATTATCACACACTCGCATTTTATTGATAAACCAATCTTTTGCTTTATAAATTATTCTGAATACATATATGAAGCTAATAGTTTACATTTTGAAATTTAGTGGGCTAAGAATTCAAATTACTTATACATTTTACAGGTTTATTCTGCTACTCCACTGATCCACCGAGCTGTAACCAGCTACACTCTGGAAAATTTGCAACCATCCACTACCTATGAAGTAGGTATTTCTTCATCCCGTTCCCCGGCCAAACATCCGAGCTCCAGGCTGACGCCCCCATTCAAATTACGACAAGGGAAGCACAAGGTAAGTGTGCAGCACATACTTTTTCACTAAATACATGTTCAAATTAACTGAAAGAATTCGCGGTTCTTTCCACAAATGAAGAATGTATGTCGTATATACCTTGCTTTGTAAGTGTGTACTAATTACAGAACAAGTGACAATACACTGCATTACCTAAACACTTTTTAGAACGTTATCTAGAAACGATCAGACATGAGTAATATAATAAAACTACAGTAATACAAGGAAAAATGAAAGTCTTCTACTTTCTTCTCGTCTCTTATTAACCCTTTCTTGTCAACAGATTTGTACAAGTTCGAGGTACATGTCGAGGTCCATCATATCAAGGTTACTTCAGTAGAGGTGAACTGGACAGGCGTACCTTACCCCGAAGACAAGTATGTCAACATCTACCGTGCCATTTACCAGAGCGACTCCGGAAAGGAAGACTTCAGCACCTTCACAGTGGCCAAGAGGGACTCCACGTCGTCAACACTCATCAAGGACCTCGCGCCAGGAACAAGGTACACACAATTTGCTGCAAGTCATTCAGTGATATGGGACATTTTGAGCACAAGTGAAGTGCCCTAGGCAACATTAAATTGCCTACTTCTCAAATTTTATATTTACTGCCCTAAATTCAATCATCAAAGAAAATTTACTAATCTAAATAAACCGTTAGATACCTTATTGTATTCGACTAAATATCAGGACCAACTGATAAAGTTTTGTGAAAATTGTAACATCTTTAATGACACACGATGATATTGTATAATTAAGTTATGTATTACATATAATATATGAGGCCATACAATGTTAATTATGCAGATGTTATAACATTTTTGTAATATAATTATGGATAAAATTATAATTGTGTAAACAGCGTAGTTGCTAATAACCTTAGTCGTTAATGCGATTAACAATAAATAAATTTAAAAAAGTTATATTTTTTAGGTACCGATTATGGCTGGAGGTGTACCTGACGAACGGAAAGATCAAGAAGAGTAACGTGCAAGACTTCAGCACGCGGCCAGGGTCTGTGGCGTCTGTGGGTAGCTCCCACCAAGGTAAGAAACAGAAAAATGCATTTATTTATTCTACAGGATATATCGCTCGTGTTTGGGCAAAAGGGTATAAGTCCTGTTTCATAATTTTACACAAGAGCGAAAATAAATGCATTTAGTGTAGATGTTGTTGAATAATTAATTTTCAGATACAAAGATATACGTAGGTAAATAGTATTAGGTTAGTTTAAAGTTACTTTCAAACAAATAAAGTAAAGTTTGAAGTAAAAGAAAAATTACTACACTTAATACTCAATTTTTACGACATATATCCTTTTGCCAAATACCAATGATATAAGTTTCAACTTTTCACAATATATTTTATTTTATACTTTGCTCGGGTTACTAGGTATGTTTTATCTACAGTTATGCATTGAAAAGTCTTAAACTGTGTACAATATATCAAAAAGAGAAACTTGTAAAAACTAGAATCACGACACATTCTCAATTTATTCGAAACGAATTCTATAAGATAATCAAATTTCTCGAAATACGAATATTTGAGATTATATAAAATGTTAATATTAACAATAATGCATTTATTCAGCACACTGTAACATGGAAATCATCAAAGATAAAAAAATATTTAGATAAATTAAAAATGTATAATTCAAAGAATACAAAATTCTATCCAATGATTCAGAAAAATTAGCGATGATTGCAGTTTAAGATGAGGTATCTTTTCATGATACCATAAATTCGAGAATTCCAGTGTTCCATCCCTAAACATTTCAAAGAACTTAAAATTGAGTGTTTGCTTCTAGAAATTCGAATGCAATTTTAGACATTTATTACTCGCATGAAGAAATACCATTTACTCATCTTTCAGATTCGGTGCAAATTGAGTTTGGGGTCGCAGTGATTTTTGAACATACCCGTTTTTTCTTTACTTAACTAAATATCCTCTTCTATTTGTAATGTAGGCACAATTCTCTTCGCTGATGATGTGAATGTTCTTTTCAGGGTGTGGTACGGTTTCAGATTATTTAAATTGTTTTAATAAAGTTAACAGAAAGTGAAGGGAGGAAAAATTTCAATTCAGTTTTGTGCCAGATAATCAATTTCTTAAACTAGTGGAAATCAACGATGTGTGCATTTGACTAATGTTAGTATTAAACTTTAAGTGTTGGTCTTCCGTCTTTCTCTTAGTCTTTCTTCTTTAGTCTTTCAATACAAAAAGCTTTTCAAGTTGAACTAGAGACTGCCTCTTGTACAGTTCTTAAGTTAATGAGAGTTCCATAAGATTTTCAGACAGTCGTAATGTTTATTAAAAGATATTGATTCACTTGGCTACGTTTCGGAGACTAGATGTATCTCCATAATTGACATCATATAACTAAGTAACATTATATCATATTTAAAGGCCTGATGATGGAGACCGAACTAGTCTCCGAAACGTAGCCAAGTGAATCAATATCTTTTAATAAACATTACGACTGTCTGAAAATCATATGGAACTTTCATTAACTTAAGAACTAAAAAGGTTTTATTCTATATATTGCAAATAAACTCCCTTATGGCTTCCTGCAGTTTTTACAGTTTTTGACGTCCAATAAAAATATGTATAAACCGCGTTGCTTCGTGTGTGGCAGGCAAACTATTGTTGGTCTTCCGTCTTTCTCTTAGTCTTTCAATCCAAAAAGCTTTTACTCTAGATATTGCAAATAAACTCCCTTACGGCATCCTGCCGTTTTTACAGTTTTTGACGTCCAATAAAAAATGTGTATAAACCGTGTTGCTTCCCGTGTGGCAGGCAAACTATTGTTGGTCTTCCGTCTTTCTCTTAGTCTTTCAATCCAAAAAGCTTTTATTCTAGATAATGCAAATAAACTCCCTTACGGCATCCTGCCGTTTTTACAGTTTTTTGACGTCCAATAAAAAATGTGTATAAACCGCGTTGCTTCCCGTGTGGCAGGCAAACTATTGTTGGTCTTCCGTCTTTCTCTTAGTCTTTCATCCAAAAAGCTTTTATTCTAGATATTGCAAATAAACTCCCTTATGGCATCCTGCCGTTTTACAGTTTTTGACGTCCAATAAAAAATGTGTATAAACCGCGTTGCTTCCCGTGTGGCAGGCAAACTATTGTTGGTCTTCCGTCTTTCTCTTAGTCTTTCAATCCAAAAAGCTTTTATTCTAGATGTTGCAAATAAACTCCCTTACGGCATCCTGCCGTTTTTACAGTTTTTGACGTCCAATAAAAAATGTGTATAAACCGCGTTGCTTCCCGTGTGTGGCAGGCAAACTATTGTTGGTCTTCCGTCTTTCTCTTAGTCTTTCAATCCAAAAGCTTTTATTCTAGATATTGCAAATAAACTCCCTTATGGCATCCTGCCGTTTTTACAGTTTTTGACGTCCAATAAAAAATGTGTATAAACCGCGTTGCTTCCCGTGTGGCAGGCAAACTATTGTTGGTCTTCCGTCTTTCTCTTAGTCTTTCAATCCAAAAAGCTTTTATTCTAGATGTTGCAAATAAACTCCCTTACGGCATCCTGCCGTTTTTACAGTTTTTGACGTCCAATAAAAAAATGTGTATAAACCGTGTTGCTTGGTGTGTGGCAGGCAAACTGGAGAGCGCGGCGTCGCCGGTGAAGGAGGCGGCCGACTACTACAGCCCTCTGGTGGCCGTGGCCATCTGGCGGCGCTCGCCATCATGGCCACCCTCATCCTGCTGCTCATGTTAATGAAGCGGCGCGGCCAGACCAAGGCGGCCATCTCGGCGGGCCGCAAGAGCCAGTCCGCCTACGACAACCCGTCTTATAAGGTAGAAATCCAGCAAGAGACCATGGGTACGACTCGCTCCACTTCCGTCTAAGCGTGCGGCTGGGGGTGGGGGTGGGGGATCGGGTGAGCGGGTGAGGTCCTTTCCTGCTCCCTGGCGATCGGCTGGATTCTCAGACTCACCGCGCTTTCTAATATGTTGTTTTTTTTAATATCGTGTCTTGTTAACAAATGGTCGCGAATGTTCCATGATTGCGATCTCCCTTTCTTAAAAGACGGTGGTGTAACAAACTTCATGGTCACCTTTAACATTTTTGTTACGTGTTGTATTTTAACTGTGATCCCTTAACAGTAATGTAAACCCATAACAACCCCGAGAGAAACACGTCCAAATGATATAAGAATGTTATTTTTATTTGTAGAAAACATCTCACACGGGGAGAAATTATCTGTAGCATTTACATCCAAGTACTTTCGTTGGTTTTGCATAAATATTTCTTAACTTCTATGTCTCATAAATAAAGGTTCAAATTGCTTTAACGTAAACCCTTTAAGGAAATAATAATATCAAACATTTCATGTGTAAATTTCATTCGTTTCTAAAACATATTACGTACACATATTGTTCACTTAGGAAGAACAGTAGCAATACGCACAACTTTCTATCGTAAAGAACACATTTACACGGATACATCTAAAATTAATGAGGACATTCCTTAAAAACAAATAGTAGTATTTAACAGATTCCAGCCAAGCTAGAGAGAGCATTCTTGAGCTAGACCTGTGTCTGCTAGCGCGGTCCTGTAGCAGGCCCAAAATCTCTCCACCTTTCACTTCAGCACCAGCTCCATGCCTTGCCTGGTTCACCCAGGGACCTTTTGTGTGTGCCTTGTTTACTGCAGCAGCTCTTTATTTCTCATGTACGTGAAAGAGCTGCTGGGTGAATGTGTCTGCCATGCACTTTGTAGATTGTCAATCCTGTATCTTCGGTGTTGTGTTCGCTTGTTAGAGAGCGCAGAGTAGTAGTTGCTTGGCGCAGCATGAAAATTTGATGTGTGTTTTGTAGAGTAGACAGTAGAAATTCATGTTTAGTGTTTTGTGATTATTTGTGTATATAAATATAGTGTGCACGACAAACAGGCAAAAGTCTCGAATAACGCAGCGTCCTTCCAAGGTCTTGGCTTTGCATACATTTGAATATATAACGTGATGACTGCGGTAGTTTCGATCGCAAGTTTAATGTATGCTTCGTTTCTAATTTATACTCTCGGGTAAAGATATACTGCAGTGTAACAGTAAGAAAACATTTATTATTCGGTAACTGTTACTTATCAAACAAGTTTTTTTAAATTACTTGAATTATTCAAGTAATTTAAATAAATGCATTCAAGTTCTCCTGCACAGAATGTGGAATGTAACATCTTTTTCTTCAGAATAAAACATTAATTACTACTACAAATTAAAAAATACAATATGCCAGTTTCAATTGTGAAAAATTTTGAAATTGAAGGCCTTATAACAACATTCATTTACAATAATATTAGTACATTTGCATAATTATCTCGGATTTATGATAGCAAAATTATCATTTGTTGAACGTGTAGTGAACGTGTAGTTTATTTCTGTAAAAACGAATAGCAAGTGAAGCCTCCAAGGTTTCTCGTTCTGATGTTAAAAATTATTTAATTTTTATCGTTCACTCTTCCTTGCATTCACTCAGAAAATAAAAATAATATATTCATTCACCATAAAATAAATTTTAGATATCAACTCGACTAGACACCACACCTAAACCCATTTCAAAAATTCTGGTTGTGCCACTGGTAATATGTAAATATTGTATTTCTTTCTTGCAATATTTTTAATGGTTTGTTAAATTAATTTCTTTGAATTGCACTGAATTCTTTGAAAGTCTTGTTCTGCAAAACTAGAAAATCCGGAGCGACACACTTCAAAACTTTACTTTAAAATAATAGTGCATAGAAATATATTATTTTTTGCAGTTTAAAAAGTAGTACTTGCTATGATTTAAATATCGTAAAAGAAGAAATAATATTGATTAAAAAGTATATTTCCTGATAAAGTCCTTACTGTGAACGTTCCTGATGAGTGCTGGAGAGAACACGTCCTAATAAATACTGGCGTGATACTCACAGGAAATGAAATAGCCTTTATAATTATCAGCACAAAATATTAGATATTCTATCACGTAGAATGTTTATAAAGGTTTTCGTCCTTTCCAATTGCAACTGTAGTTTTCTAGATACATTCCTGGAAAGCAACTCGGTGCAATTCCCTGACTATTTAAAACATCTTTTTCCGAGTCTTAATCAAATAGCACTGAGCGTTAATTTTGTGATTAAATTTAATACTGATAATGTCTTTCTTGAAGTATCCCTTACCACCACATATAGGATGAGTTATTTCGGGGTCTAAACATTACTGCAGGGGCTCTAAATAATGAATTATTTGCTCCCGACATTTTGCTGTGTAATATTTATGTTCTGTATACGTACAGATATTTGTCGACGAAACGTCTTGTTACAAAACGTTCTGAAGATTTTTCTCACGGTAAATAAGCGGTAAGATTACCCCTAATTAACCCGGGATCAGTCTATCCATGCCTCTCAGATCAAGTACAGATTGAATTATTGGTATTATGAGGAATAAGAGGAAGCGAAAATTAGTTGTCAAAATATAAACGGTTGGCAGATACACCAGGTTCAAGCATTTGAAATCAACAATCAGGGGTGGAAAGAGGATACCAACCTCACAACTGCAGCAAATTACGCAACCTACTCCGTCAGCGAAGTGAGCTTGGGTGCTTTTTACCAAGGAAAAGGTTTCAAAACAAGCAAGAAATGATTCAAATATCTGTGTAATATTCATGTTTATTTAGGTATTTTACAATAAACATTCTAACAGGGCACAAATCACTTCACTGACGGCATGGTTGAGTGCATTCAAATTATTTCGCGAACAAAGACACCTGAAAATACGTGTATACCAATCCCTGGTTTCTGATTCCCAAATGCTTATAAGTGACTCCTACTACATTTGCAGGCTTTTCCCTATATGCATGTTTGTTCTGTGTTATTTGTATTGTTTAAACATTGTACATTTCCCCCATATAATGCAAACGTCACCCCAAGTGGCCAAGCATCATGTAACAGATGAAATACTGTCCGATTCAAATAAGTATGCGATTGACATTTGTTTCAAACAAGCAATCACAGAGCTCAACGGTTAATTTCACGGCTTTATAAACTCAGCGTTTGTAATTTCTACTTTGCAGGGTTAAAGTTAATCCTCAAAAATTAGAGGATAAGATTAACGAACTTTTGCCAGATCCACGATGGATTACACATGCTATCAGAAAAATGGTTGTGGCAGCGGTTTGTCTGAACGTAACATTCTGTGAATAGTTATAGCAGTGAAACCTAGCCTGAAAAGAGCAATTAATTGAACAACAGCCATATTTAACGTCCAAATCTATACATTAGTCTTACAGTTATAGTATAAATGAATACAATAATTGACATCTCTGACCTGTTTCACACTTCATTTCTTGAACCAATGCGCAGTTCCTCTCTAACTGGACTCACACCCATTGTGACCGCTTTCTCTGATCGCTTTTACACTTCCCTTTATAAAGGACTCGCAACACTTTTTTGAGGTACTGTTTGTACACTTAGGGCTTTTCTTCTTGGCGCATGGGGGCGTGTCATCATAATGGAATATTTCACGGTATTCCGCGTCGTTCTCGGTTGTGCCGCTAGGAGTCGCATGATCGCTAGCACCGCTCGACTCATGCGACTCCCAGCAGCACGACTGAGAACGACGGGAAATACCGTGAGATATTTCATCGTGATGACCGCCCCCGCGCCAAGAAATAAAAACCCAAGTATAGAGCTAAAGGCGCAATCACAATGCAAACATAAGCATAAGCATGGGGTTAACATAAAAGTTAGAACTACGTCCATAAGCGAACTCATTCACAATGCCTCCGCATAAGCATAACACATAAGACGTTAACTTAAAAGCTTGCAAGCTTCAAGTCTCTGTGCTTATGCTTATGTCAGAAATAAGAAATGAAGCAATCAACAGTACGTTTAACTCAAAATCGAGTATCGAAATAGGATCGAAGACGATAGATTGAACAAAAGACTTGTTTTCAAATTGCTGGTTGATTTTCGACGGTTTTCTTCTTTGTTTTGTAGCGTACATTTTTTTGTAGTTTAGTTTTGTTCCTGTTTCGTAGTAGTATAATTTTGTTTTAATTTTTATTGAAATTAAAATACCTTACCTAACGTAACCTAACCCAACCCATGGCCACAAGGCCGAGACACCGCTGGTAGGCCTGGCTCGTAAAAGGGAGTTTTGCCACAGTACATAGTACAAGTTTATGTATATAATATAAATATATATGTATATAATATATATTTTTATTAATATATATATATATATATATATATTATATATAGAGAGAGAGAGAGAGAGAGAGAGAGAGAGATTCTCACATCCAACCAATAATAACTAGAATGGCCCACAGAAAATAGAAATTGTGTGCTTACGCTTATGTTGGACATTGTGAATACTTCAGTCTACCACTTAACGCTTTCCTGTGTGACGAATCGCATACTTATTTGCACGAGACCGTGCGTGCCCGCGGGGGGGCGTCGGAGCGCTAACCGCGCGCGGCGTGCTGTTGCAGACTTGTGAGGAGCAGCAGCCGGCGGCCAACGGCAACGGCAGCGCGGCCAAGGCGCCGCCGCCCGCCGCGGCCCCCGCCTCCTCCGCCCCCGCGCCCGCGCCCGCGACGGCGGCCGAGCCGGCGTAAGCGCGGCCCGCGCCGACCACGTGCGCGTGCCACCGACGCAGTGCGTGATCGCCAGCGCAGGAGTGCAGTGCGCGAGTGCAGGAGGGCGAGCGCCCGCCGGACGGACAGAGCCCGGCGCTCCTCCCCCCCGACGGGGCGCCGGGACCCCCGAGCGAGTGCACCGAGTGACGGGGACCCCCCCCAATCCTCCCCTCCCCCCTCCCCGACCGGAAGTGACGGCGGGGCCCTTTGACGCGCAGACACGATTACCTCTCTGATCGTCAACTTTCTTCTTCGCTGCATTTCGTTCTCCGAGAACGTTCTTTATACGGAGCTGCTCCATTTGCCACACTACTCTGCTAAACCAGAAATAAGTTGTTGTTTTTTTCATTCGAAACAAGTCAAAAGTAAAACGTCTCGAACACTTATTTTATGAATCCGCGAATTTTATTTTATTGTCTCAGCTCATTTGTTACAACAGCCTCAGAACTCAAAACCGCCACTTATTGTTGTGAGGTATTAAATGTTTCGACAAATACGCAGCTCCAATTGGTACTACATCGATATACTTGAGTATCCACAAAACTACTCTCTCACGGAAAATGTAAGTCATTGCATAGATAAAGGAATTTTTTATTATAAA
>JAHLJT010008120.1:0-20889 GCA_031308135.1 Acheta domesticus
ATCCTTGGACTCTGTACATAGCACCCTGAGGACACTGTTCGCAGCATCCTGGGAATACAGTTCGCCGCACTGCTTGCATCATCCTGAAGACACTGATCGCAGCCTCCTCGGGGCACGTTTGCAGCTTCATGAGAACAGGTTCCCACGCACGTGCGGACACTATTCTCTGTATCCTGGGGATACGTTCACGGCATCTTGGGACAGTGTTCCCAGCAACATGGGGACACTGTTTGCCGCAACTTGGGGACACTGATCGCAAATCCTGGGAATACTGTTCGCATCATCCTATGGACACTGTTCGCGGCATCCTAGGAAAAGAGTTCGCCGCATCCTGAGTGCAGTGTTCGCAGCAACCTGGAGATACGGTTCGCGGTATCCTTGGAACAGTATTCCCAGCAACATGGGGACTTGGTTCGCCGGAACTTGGGGACACTGATCGCAAAATCCTGGGAATACTGTTCGCATCATCCTGCGGACACTGTTCGCGGCATCCTAGGAAAAGAGTTCGCCGCATCCTCAGTGCAGTGTCCGCAGCATCCTTGGGAGCCTGTTCGCCGCCTCCCGCACCGCGCAAGGGCGTGTCAGTGGAGACACGCGGCGGCCAGCGCCAACGCCACCGCCACCGCCACCCGCGCGCAGAGCAGCGCGCCCGGCGGGCGGGCGGCGTTGCAGAGCGAGCGCTTGCAGAAACACACGCGCGCCGTGTGCGCCTGCTCCTCCTGGCCCTCCGTCTCCGGGTCCGGGCGCAGCGTCTGGCAGCCCTCGCGCAGCTTGTGGCCGTCGCGGTCGGCGTCCCCCGCGCAGCCCGCGTCGTCAGCACGTGCCCGCGGAACTGCTGCACCTTCAGGATGCAGAAGAGCGCGCTTCTCCGGGCACAGCTCCTCCTGGGCCAAGCGCTCCTCGGGCGTCGTCACCTGCCACCAGGCGCGCACGGCGGGAGGGGGGGAGTTCGATTGCGCAGGCTCACGAAAATGAAACGGCTGGAAGACCAAAGACTTACACAGAATACCGACGAGGTATTCCGGCTAAACCTAAGAAGTGTTGAGGGGAAAACGTTAAGTTTACTCCGATGAATATTACTATAAATTGTATTTTTTAATCGTTTGTATTTAATTGTTAATCCTGTGAATAATGGATATCAGGTGAATAAATCCTGCTATAATAGAAAATACTGCTCCTATTGATAGTACATAATGGAAATGAGCCACTACGTAGTATATATCATGAAGGATAGTATCAATTGATGAATTTGCTAAAACAATACCTGTTAAACCTCCGGTTGTAAATAGAAATACAAATCCTAGAGAAGTACACATGTTTCTCTCCGTATGTCGATGCACTGAATTTCTATCTGAAGCCAGAAATGCGCCACCACGGATATAGGTCAAGCTTTCGATACCGTTTGGCACCCAGGGTTAATTTTTAAACTTCGCAGAATGGTAGTTTCATTTTATCTCTCGTGCATTATATAAAGTCATCTTACCAAGCGCACATTTTCTGTGCATCTTCCGGGAGCTCTCTTTCCACCCTTCACCATCAGAGCAGGAGTACCTCAAGGATCCACCCTCACTTCACTTTAATATAACAACATCATCATATACCAACCACCCAAAATACTGCACCGTCACTCTTTGCTGATGATACAGTAATTTATCGACCAAATGTAACCTTGAATCTGGAGTCATCATGGAGAATCTGGAGAATCTGGGAACATCACCTCACATTGTTTTCCTTCTGGGCTAAATAAGGACACATTGCAATAAATCCAAATAAAATCCAAGCAAAAATATTTACCTTCCGTACACCAGACATTCCTCCAAATCTCCTATTTATCAGTCACAAAACATTACCTGGCTCCCTCCTAACAAAACTGTCAAATATATTCCAGTACTGTTCGATAAAAGATTTGCATGGCGGCAAAACACACAACACCGAATAGCACTACGCACTAGTATAGTTATAGTCCATCAATTATATCACATTCTTAAAAAAAATGATCCCCTCTATAACTACATGTTGGAATTTATCTCTATAAATAAATGATCCGTCTCATACTGTCCTATGTTTCTCCAGTTTGGGCTGCCGCAGCCAAAACAAATACCAACAAAAAACATTTTTTTCCAAACTAGATTCCCAGGCACCATCACAAAAGCTTCCTGGCATATTCCAAATGCACAGTTACATAATGAACCACACCCATTTCCGTGCACTTTTCCGTTTTGCCCTAAAATTCTATTTTTAAAATATTAAAGGTTCATTCAGCAATTCGCTTTCTCATAGGTCAAGAATCTGCACTGCAAAAGGTCAAAAAGAAAATTACTAAAGAATCCCCGTAGACATGAACCGATTAGTCTTTTCTTATTTATCAACTATTTAATTAACCACTGTATTATATTAAACCTAAACTAGAATTTTGTATATAATATATCAAATGACATTTTGTAAATATTTCATGGTCAGTGGCCAAACTTGAATACATTAAAAAATAATATTATCTTTTCTCGAGCAAGAAGAAAAGAAGTGTTGAAGGCCTATCCAATTCCTTACGTTCCATTTTTTTTCGATAAACGCAACACGAAGGATTCTCATAGAACTTTATTGATCGCACGGGACCCTCACACTACCCGCAACCCAAGGGCTTGTGATGTCCCAACCCGGCTTTAAAAAATTAAGATTTTTTTCCTCTTTCGACGGAACGGGAACAGACATAAAATCTGCCTGATCGGTACAACCGACGTCGTGGGTGAGGCGGGGGTGAGGAGTGAATTGTCACCTTCCAAAAATCGGCGTCGCACAGCGGCATATGTTTGCGGTTGTCGGCGGTGCACTGGTAGCACACGAGAGTTTTAGGTCCTTTGGGCCGCTTCGTCGCCATGTGCACCGGGTGCACCACTATCAGCAGCGTCAGCACGGTCGCCGCACCACCCCGCATTGCCAGGCACCATCAAGCAGCAGCCGCGGCTACGCAAGCACAGCGCTTGTTGAGAATGCTTTAAATTTGCGTGTTGACTTAGCAGGGTCGGATTAGTATCGTAAAGAACACTAAGATTGACATTAAAAAAATCAACATATGTCAAATGAGCCATCATCATCATCAGGGCTTGATTTTTTATGACATGTCATCTTTCATTGGTGCATTCTAGACGTAGCAAAGTTGTAAATAAATGTTTATCGCGACATATGGGTGAAATGTGTAGTTATTGGGTATTTGTTTGTCATTTTTTGCCATTTTTCAATTTTTAGGTCATTTTTTACCTTTGCATCATTTTTGTCATTTTATGTATCTTGTTTCCTTTTCCTTTTTTATTAGAGAATGTTTAATGAATTTACAATGACACTCTAAACAAAGTTTTTTATTGTACCATCAGTTCCTGACGAAATTCATACTGAAGTGGACTCTGTTTTTCGAACTCTCAAATTACATGGGTCTTCAGTAACTTCGTCGACCTTTCAAACCTGACGGGTGCAAGATCGGAGCTAAGCTTACATTTCCTCTTGAAATAAATACTATATTAAATATAATTTCGTATAAATAAATTTTATTTAAAATTGTAAAATTCAATGAATAAATAAACATTTTCATGCACATATTTGAGTATTTTTAATTAGGTCTTTCCTTCTTATTTTTAAGTCATTTATAAGTCATTTTCCTCTTAATTTTAAGTAATTTTATTGGTCATTTTCAAAGAATTTTTAGGTCATCGGAATCAAGAGTCCTGATCATTATCATCATTGACCATTTTAACGTTAGCTTACTCTTTCTGTTATCGATGACACTCTTAGATTCATTGTAATTTTACATCCTAGGATACTTTAACCCTATAGAGTCCACCTCATCCCAACAGTAGCTCGTAAGCTCACTGTGCCCAGAGCTGTCTCCATCCCCTGAAACTGAAAGCCCGTGGTTGCGCTTGCACTCGTTACAGGAAGGGAGTTTGGTGTCACGCTGTGACTCGTAAGCCATCATGGAGTTTACTGTTCATCGCACGCAGATAGTCACACTCATGTCCAACATTTATATGACATTTGTGCAAGGGGAGGACTGGGAAGGAAATGAGGTATTGAAGGCGATACTAGGTGGTTAGGAAGTGGCCCCACCAAGCCGCAACACTAAAGCAAACATCTATTCCCAAGGTAACTCGCAGACCTCGCAACTAACGAAAGCGGCCGTAATCACTATGCTACGGGACTTCGCAGGTCAAATTAACCACTTCCAGCCAGAAAAAAATACGTTTCAAATATGTTTCAATCCGTTATTTAGAAATAAGAGTTCTCACGATCTAGAACAATTTCTTAAATCGTATGATTTTATAAGTTGCAAACTTTTGAATAATTTCTGAAGCGATTTCGAGTATCCGCTACATGGTCATCCATCAGCGTTATCAGCAATTAAAGTAGTAAATGTTTTAAATTTGCATGTTGGCTTATTTTTTTATTTCGATGTATTTTACTTATTTGTAAAAATATTTTAAAATTAGAAATTAATTGAAGAAATGTATAACCATTTTGAAAGAACACTCATCTTTCATCAAGATCTATAATCTAAATTAAATAAAATTATTAATTTTTTATATCAGTTTGTAATTACTTGAAAACGCTAATATAAACTTGAACTAATATAAACTTTGGTTACAAAAATTTATATTAGTCCCTATCTAACCGGAGCCCTCAGCACATGCTTAATTTATTAATGTATTAATCTACCCCTGTAAGCTAAGCGGAAAATAACGTTTGTGTTTTATGTTTGTGATGTTATAATTACTTTTCATGTGCCTGCTGATGCGTGATTTGGCTTCCACCTATATGTCATGTGTCCCGTTAATCATTGTACTCTTGTTGCATCTTTCTCCTGAATTCCTTAGAAAATAAGCGAGAGTGATTCTCATTGCCCTTCCTTTTAATTGCTCATCCCGCGGATGAGGAGTAGTAAACACGAATGTGTCATTTGTATGTTCCTAATTATAAATCGATTGTCGCAAGGTATGGAAAACTGTACATTCTGACAACCCCTCTTACATTCGATTTACTGATAAGGTGACGTTTCATTCAGAAATCTAATGATGTCATTGTGGTAATGGTGTGAATCTGCACATCAACATTTTGTGGGGCAGTATGAATTTTCTCCATTTCTCAGAATATTCGGTAACACGTACATGCTGCATGTACGTAACAAAAAATAGTTTTAATCAAAATTGTCAATGAACGTTTTTCGCACAAAAGTATACTTGGTCTCGTTTAAGCTCATTTATTATATTCTAGTTTTCGAAACTTTATAAATACATTATTTATTTCTCAATTTACGTGAGGTGTAATTTCATGGAACTTAAAACATGCGCCCGTCCTTTTCTTGTCAGGTAAACGTCAACTTTGCAAAAGTATCGCGTAGACTTTTGCTGAGATTCGCATAAAAAGTAAAATATGAAATTGTCTCTCAGGATATGCAATAAACGTGTTTTTTTTTCAGTTCACATGAAAATCTTTATATACTTCTCATGACAAATGTTTATTCTGCACGGACTATTATTAAGATACTTTTGATTTATAATGGACAACATGAAAAGAAGCAATATACTTCCACTTATTTCTTATAGTGTCGCTTCTTCACTAATTTACATTTGTTGGGAACACAATCCAGTCATTAGAAAGTTCACAAAATTATAAATGTTGGAGCTCACCCTGAATTATTTGCGTAAACAATTTTTACCTACTGTAAACCATTTCTACAAATTTTCTAAACCTATTACTTTACCTACTTTAAACCATTTAGGTTATTGGATTATTATGAATGTTATTGCTTTATTGTTATTATTATTATTATTATATTATTATTATTTATGCATTTTTTATGCATTATTATATTATCATATTATGGATTTATTGCATTATTAATAAATATAATTACATACAGTAAACCCCCATAAACACGAATTCCAAGAGACCGAAATAATCTGAGTTCGTGTTATAAAAAATTTCTTTTATCCAGTTATCATAAATAACTGTATTACAGTTATCCCTTGCCGGGACCCAAATTTGTTCGTGTTACAGTGAAATTCGTGTTAAGCGAGTTCGTGCTTAACGAGGATTTACGGTATTTTCTGAAACATCCACTTCATTTTCATTTGAAATCTTTATAATAATTATGTTTTGAGCATTTTTCCGAAAAAGAGAAAAGATGTAATTAACCATGCTAATATACATATATGTAAACGGTCAAGATCTATGAACGAGGTAATAAAAGAATTGGTATTAAAAATAACATTTCTCTTAAAAAAGAAGTGCATGGAGCAGCCATAGCGCTAATTACAATCAATGCAACTAGAGTAAAATTATAAGCTCAGCCAAACACTCGTCAAGTTTTTGAAAGTTCATGGGGGTGGTACACCTTTGCCTACTGTACTTTCAGAGAAATTCAACATTTTTTTAAACCTTGAAAATCTATAAATTATCATGAAACAATTTTTTGTGTTAATGTTCATTAATTGTTTCATTGTAATGCGCCATTGATTATTACAAAATTACAGAAAGAATTTTAGAAAAATGTTAAAAATTATATTGTAAACTTTGTTGCTGGAAAGGGTTAACCTGATAACTTTCTTCAATTATTGAATTACAACTTGATTTTTACATTTAATTATTGGTAAGTTTCAGATCTACAACATTCACGAGAATTTTAACTTCTGTAAAGAGAAAATGTTTTTTATTAATTATTTCCATTTACAATATTTTGTGGGACAAAAAAACTTACAGAATACTTTTTTTAATTAATGATGACTGAGCAAAGATTCTAGGAAATGTTGTTCATATGATAGAGGTGATCTGTGTGCAGAATTTCATTTATGTCACTTAATTATTGTTTCAGTTATCAGAGAAACCATTTCAAAAATCAAACTTACGGAAAATGAAGTTTAAAGTTGAACAAGTGTAAAGTTGAAAATTTGCACATTGTAGCCTAAACCTACCAATTTATTACACATATATTAACAGTTTATCCACACATACAACGAAGACACTTTTCTAGTTCTCTAAATAAAATATCTACATTAAATATAATGTTAACATCATCGGTGCAGGAACTGAAATTTGTATCACTTCTTAATTTTTTGATGAAGTACTTTCAGGTGTACTGGTAGAAACATTAGTTTCCTTTGTATACCTGTTGTCACGAAATGCATTCTTAGATTTGTACATAACTTTGCCATTTCAATTACACTGTAGTAATCATAACATATCTACGCATAAGAAAACAACTTACTACCTCTATGTAAGAAAACAACAAACAGAAAATATCCACTCAATTTACTCACCAGCATTTGAAATGATAAACAAAACTAAATGAATAAACAAAAATAAATTTAATTCGGAACAACAGAGCTAAACTTTAATACGAGAAAAGTTTATCAAGAAACGTAATGAAATGGACGTGACAGATCTGAATTTAAAGTGTAAGGGGAGTGACATGCTTCGATATTTATGATGTCCAGATCACAAGAACGATGAATTCTTCGATGAACATATCTCAAGAACGGATTGAGATAATTAAAAAATCTTTCACAATTAAAAAGAAACCTTAATTTTATACAGAAAAAATTAATTAATTTTTTTTCAACTTTAAAGGTGTACCACTCTCCTTAAGTATTTCTTGATTTTACTTACAAATTCCTTAATTTGAAAATGTAACTAATATATTATATTACGTTACAGAATACGTTACGTTACTCTATTATTACAGAATGTTGCAAAACATGACAAAATTACTATTTGCAACAATGTCACATTTTACATCAGCTTTACACGAAACATTATTTTTTAAAAGTAGGCACATATTCTTTGAAAAAAGTGTTCATGCTTGAAACAGTATTAGAAATGGTTGAAGCGAAACAACAAAACCACGTCACAAATATACAAGTTATGTACAATTCTTACCTTTTTAATTGACAATAAATTCACAGTAATTACCTTTCAAATACTGTGCAACAACTACACTCGTACAGCTATATTTCCTTTTCACAAAATCACATACATAAATGGGTATAAATAACCTCGAGGATAATAACGTGTAATTATGGCTTCTGAGTAGCTCTTGTGTGAATTGGTGCTCACTGAAGCCGCGATATAGTTTGCCAAACGGGAAATTCGTTGACACATCTTTCACTCAAACATATGTTTACCCCAAATAAAATCATTTTTATTTCTATAAACATGATATACACATTAATATTCTACAATGCAATATTAATGAACATAATATTTGCATTTTCATTGTTTTTGTCATTTGTTGCAATAATAAAAAAGAATCTACAGATATATTATTGTCTTTTGACTAAAAAGTATTACATGTTCACTTTACTTTTGCAGACGAAGCGCTGTAATCTGTTAACAAGAGGTCACCGCCGACTGAATGAGAATTGCACGTCTAGAGTAGATACTGATCGATTAGATATGGTACAGAGGCCGGTGAGCGGGATACAGGTCCGTTCATTGCAGGAACGGCAGATTAGAAGCGGGTAAGGACACAACGAGCTTGAATTACATTTCTATCTCGTTGTAAGGACATTATTATTGTGTAATAGATAAGTGCAAAGGAGAAATATTTTTTCCGTGTATTTTATGAATATCGTGTAGTCGATGACGAAGTGTATTGTACGACAGCTTTGTCCATAGGTCTCTCAATTGATACTAATAACCCCGTTTTACGGAAAGTATACGTACATATATATGGAGTAATGTACTAGTAGAGGGAAAGTTATGTAATGCTGCGGGAAAAAGCGGCGAATTTTCGCAGAAAAAAATTCATTGCCGAGCCCTGATAACAAAAAGTGGATAAAACCAGTTGCTAAATTAAGAAAAAAATCTCCTAACACGTGGTGTAGCCAGAAACCGTTTTGTGGGTCCTTGATACCCACAAAATACCAATTGAAAAAAAACGTCCGTATGTCTGTCCGTCCGTCTGTCCGTCCGTTCGTCTGTCCGTCCGTCTGTCCGTCCGTCTGTCCGTCCGTACGTCCATCCGTCCGTCTCTCCGTCTTTATAATTAATATGAGAATACTTTACATGTGCAATTTAAAAAAATTAGAAAAGCAATATTTTCTCAAAAACGGCTCCAAATTTGTCTTTAAACTTTGTAAGGGATAGTGCCTAATGTACTCTCTGAGAAGACATAAACGCCATACTACTCTATTCTTTTTATTTTTCCAAAAATACAAAAATGTAATTTTTTGACTTTTGTCTTACGTCGTTAATATTTACATTAGTGGCGTTTTGCACACATTATTATATGTATGAGTGCATGTGTGCTTTAAATAATGTCAAGTTTGTCGAAAAACTCAACCGTTTTCTGTAAAAACTAGCGCAAAATTCCGCATTTTCAGAAACGCTCAAATGCTATTTTCTCAGAAATGGCTCCAAATTTTCTTCTTCAATCTTTTTGAACGGATAGTGCTAATTGCCCTCTTTAATATGACGTAAAGTTCATTTGGGTCTTTATTTGTTTTTTCAAAATTTACACAAATGTAATTTTTTTGAGATCTTTCGCACCTTTAATATGGACGTTCCCACAATTTGTAAACACTATTGTATTTCTAAGTTAAAGTGCTTTAAATTACTTCAAATAAAGTTTTTTGGACCCAAAAGATTCCTGTGAAAAAGAGGTTTCGCATTTACAGTAGCGCTTAAACCCCCATTCTCTTAAAAACGGCTCCAAATGTATCAAAGAAAATTGCCATTTAGGACGAGGTTTCACTATTCTTTAATTTTCTTAAAATAATATTTCTGTTCTACTAATAAGAAACTGAAAAATTAAGAAAATGTTGAAAAATGAAATTTGGGCGGCGATAGATGGCAGCTGGCAAGAATACATGGCACGTCGGAATAGCTAGCCGAGACCGAAAGAATATAGAAAAATAATACGGAAAGTCTGTGCCATTCTGTAGCACTACTAGTTATTTTCCTCGCTGCAATGGTTCACTTCATTATTTATAATAAATTTACCACCATGATGCACTCTCGTATACCGAAGTGGATTTGATTTTTCCGTAGACTTCACAGAAACTACAAAAACAAAGCAAGGACTTTTTCCCGGTCTACCTCGGCTGGCATCAGCATTGGTCAAATGCTGTTACACATCGGCACTATTAATGCATTCTCGGATGTGTGTTCGGGCCCTCGCTTTCAAAAACACAGTATTTCCTAATTTACCAACTGCAAAAAGTCTAATGAACGAGTAATTCTTCAATAACAATATAAGCGTGAATTTTCGTTTGAAGTTGTTTCTAAAATGTTAATTATATATAACCAAGAAGAAAACGCTTTTTAGTGTAACAATTTGAAAATGCTGCTTTCTTTATTTCAGATGCATAGACGTAAGTGTAGAAAAACGAATGTCACAAAAAAGAAGGAAATACATTTGGCCTTTCATCAACTCCCACAGAGTGTTTAACTTAGTGCATAGAACCAATTAGTATAACACAATGTAGTAGACGTTTGTTGAAGGACTTAGAGTAATTAAGCAAGAAAGCGTCAAAGAATGAATGTTACGTCTAATTAAAAATGGGTCATATTTTCAAATACCCAATCTCGACTTAGTGACCTTGGATTTTTCTTTATAAAGTTGTCAAACTTGTCCTACAACGTGTCTATCAACTTACTCCATAAAGCCGTCAACAGATGGTCGATGTGCACCATATGGCAGGGAGCAGAAAATCCACTGTAAACATCAAGCCAAGGTCACATCTGTTGTAAAAATACCTGTATAGAGCAATGAAGAAAAGCTCGAAAGTACAAGAGAGTGATAGTGGGTAGACAGAATTGCAGTGCATAAAAACTTCTATAGAATCGAATATTATGTTTTTGTGATTGTTTTCATTTTGCCAATCCGGCCCTTTGATGCTAATTGTACAAAAATGAAATACTGCAGGGTAGCTACAGGCAGAACAACAGCATAATATTCAAAGTTGTGCGTCCTCAAGTTTTAGAATTCGGCTTCTCAGTGATTAGAAACGAGTACCATCTCTAAATCTATGTAAAATTAAATTGAATATTTGACATTCTGGGTAATTTAACCTCAAGAGTCAAAGTTACCCATTTGCCAATAAACGCTTAGCAATATTACATTGGCTACTTTTGTACGGTACAAAAACTACGATATAAAAAACGAACATTTCCAGGATTCGCAGTTCGAAGTTGGGTCCCAGTATGAAGTTATTTTCACTTTTAAAACTGAGTTACAAATTGCAAAATGTTTTCAGGGTTCCACCAAGTCATGTAAATTATGAATATCTAGAGTGAATGAGATGTGAAATGAACAAGATTATTTTTCATATTTATTGAGTAATGAGGATTACAAGTCGACATCGTTTAAGAGAAATTTATTGTGCTAGAAGAATCATGTTCGTTATACCGGAATTTCCATTATCATCATCATTATCATCAGTCGTGGAAGAAGTAAAAATGTGCACATGATTCGTCGATATACAATGCAACATTGCTGCACATCAATGCTCAAAGGATGTACATCAATGCTTCACACTAAAATAACCAACAACACCCAAGCCTGATTACCAAAACGGAGGAAATATTTTATTATATCATACATAAGTAAAATAAATGCAAAGGGTAAAGCGAAGCGAAGGGGAAGAGGAGAATACACACGGAAATTGTCGTCTAATTAATCTGAAGTTGGCAAAAATCTTCATGCCTTTCACTTAATTTCGTCATCACTGACGTCTCAGCGTGGGTTTTTCGACAAAAGTTTAGAGCAAGAATTGACAGAGAGGGATGTTGGTGATGACCCCCTCCCCTAGAGAATTATGTGCCTCTGCTGGAGAAGTATTAACAAGGATACAATTAATCCAGGTGCCGTATTTACGACTTCCGCATTGAAATGTTCAAATAATGAATTCCAAATATCAGAAATTGGGCAAGAAAACATTCTCGAGAGCATTATTATGATTCATTGAAATTCTGTTTCGTGTTTGTTTCACGGCCCCATCTTTGTATGTTCCCTATTGATGTCTTGAATGCCTCCTCTGGAAAAAGTTACCAATTCGTACCCAGCAAAAAGTCAATTTACGTGAGTCCATTGCCAGAAAAGAGGAATTTAATGCACTGCATAAAATACTCGCACCATGAATGAATTGAATCGAATACATATTGCAAGGTTTGAGAAGACCAAACAATATTGAAAACGATGCTAATATTCTGAATTACTAAAGAATCTGGAGGTATGATTAGCAGAATATTGACATTCTAAGTGTCTTAATATACACGTGGCCACATGATCAAAGATCTAAACACGAAATGGAGGAGGAATATCTGTTTAAAAAGCTGAAGGGATACATACATTTTTGAAAAGAAGAATAATGTATTTCTTCTCTTTCATCTCTCATTGCTGTACTCCAAAATCAGAGGTTGATTTTGAGTCTATCTTCCTTTAGAAGAAATGTAACTTCTTTAGTGGTCAAAAGGTCTCACGATTATTTACCGCAAACTCATGCGGCATCAATCCAATGAAAACAATGCTAGCAGCATTAGTCGCAACTTAAGACCTAACACGGGAACTGCGTTTCGAGAGAAATGGTTGTCAGCTTCTGCAGAGGCAAGACCCCCGTAGAGGGTAATGATCGGTAAAAGAGGTAATGATCGGTAGCGACGGTAATGGCTGCGACACAGCTGCTGGAGGCTTTATCTTATCGGCCTCAGCGCAGGCGATAACAAACAGCCCATGGACAGAGGCAGCGCAGCGATGCGTGTGACGGGAAAAAAACAAAGGATTAAGCAGAAGCAATCTGAACTCAAATGCCCATGATTATGATTCTCAAACCCAGCGGTGACGATCTAATCGAAAAACACATTCTCCATCGGCCTGCTAAGAGACGCATACGTCAAAGTACCGTAAGGATTTTATTCAAAAACAGAGGCTAAACGATGCAAACGTTCAGACCTTGCAACGAGTTATCTCCTTAAAAGACTATTCCCTGCATAGAAACCGCGCACACTTGCCCTACATAGAAAGAAGAGCAAAGAACTTTAGCAGCTCTGTCGCCCTCTTTCCCTTTACAAAAAGCCTTTTTCTCACCAGTCGTTTCTCAAAGGCAACAGCTCTGTGTAAAGGTACTTTATACTTTCCGTTCTGCACAATTGATACAAAAGCAAAGCTTTAGACATGATGTGTTCGTGATATCCTATAAAAAACCTTTTGTGTCATTAAGATGTGATATATTATTTTATACTACTTATTATAAAAACAATAAATGTGACTTGTTTCACTTTCCTAGTCAATTTCCTAAAGATAAATACTGAGCACGTATTGCTGAAGATGAAGAAAAGCGATAAATAATAATTATGGCATTCGTAAATAACAAAATCATCAAGAAAGAATTCATCAGGGAGAGTCGAGGAATTCTTACCAGGCAGAATCTAGAATTCTTAAGAGAGCTAGGATATTGTAAAAGCCTTTTCCAATAATTTGGGAACTCACAAAACACAAATAATAGTTTTTTACCAGTCGCATCTCCGCCATGTTGCGAGTCGGAATTTGTCCCAGTGTAATTTACGCTTCGTTGACGGGCTCAGTCCTTCAGCATGATTAAGTAAAACAATATTACCCTCAAAATATTTATTTATCAATTTTTTTTCTATATAAAGCTTTGTATTGTTCTAGACAAATCAAAAAATCAGAATAATGACATGTAGAGCAATGAGGTGGTAATATGAGTCATATATTTATAATATGAGCCCCCTTAGTATCTGCTTACACATCGCAAACATTCTACCAGGAACGCTTTTAACTATTAGTTTAGTAACTCCTTTTGCCATCATCGCTCTGTGGTTCAATTGTGATGAGTAACAGAAGTGTTCGTTGTTTCTCGGTTCTAAAAACTTTGGAAGTTAAGTCTTTGGCTTTCAATTTCAGTTTGAATTTGTATAGGCCAATTCTAATTCCTAAAGAATGAAATACAATATCTTTGAAATATTGTTTTTATGCCCGCAATCTGTAATTTCGAACCTAACAAACACCGGTTTTGGTTTTGCAGAATTTTTAATATGGCGATGGTTATAAAAATGAGCCCCGAACTATGGGGATAAATGAGACCCAAACTTTAAGGATCTCATATTACACATACTTACAACTTGTGTTCGTACTTATTTTTGTATGAGATGCCACAAAAGGTTCTAGGCCCAAAACAAAAAGAAAAAACTGGAATACTGAAGACATGGTTAAGGCAACGCAGTTGAGAGGAAGAAAATGGATTTAAAAAAATGCTTCCATAACGTTTCTCGTACCAGCACCTACTCTTCAGAGACTTGTTCATGTTGACAAAACTTTTCTAAGAGGAAGTTTTAACTAAATAGAGGGAAATCTGTTTTGCGGGAAAAAGAGTCGATTATTTACTTGCTATGGAAAGTAGTCGGCATGAGGAATCTGGAAAGCTGGATGATGGATAATCAGAAGAATCAAGAATATTTTCCAAGTGTTTGTAATAATATATCATTTGCATATGTAATTAGTTTTCTCTAAACCCATGTATTAATTAATGCATATAAGGGGCTCAATAAAACAAATTTTTTTCAAATACTTCTTCATCATTTATCGAATTTTTACCCACTTTCAGAACAGTTAATAAATTTCATATTTTACACAGTTTACACAAATGTTGAAGATAAGATTATCATATTTGTTTAAAAAAAAATTAATTTATTTTGGTCGAAATAAAAGTGGGATCTCATATTACCATCTTTTCTTTACACATACTACTTTCCGGCAATAGTACCTAGAAGAATTCTGGCTACTGTTGTCAGAAATATCAGTAGAATCCGTTCATTGATGTGCGCGCTTTAAATTTCAAGCACTGAAAAAGTTTTGCCGATTTTGAAAGGGCTGAAGGTAATATAAGTGATTAGTAAGATGAAATACTATGTTCAGAACAGAAGATACTTTCGAATACACACAAAGAACACTCGATTGCTGATTTTTGGCGGGATTAAGAGAATTGTTTATAAAGGACGATTGATTGTTGATTTTGGGGCTTGTCCAACTGCTAAGGTCATTTCTCCCGTAGGTGTCGAGCATGTTTTTGTTATCGGCGGAAAGGTGGCTATGATCTTCCCCCCGCGCCGACCTGCCGGTCAGCTTGCGGAGTATTTCCCTCATCCAGGTACCTCCCCCAGCAGGTGGACAACCGCCCCAGCCACGACAAGCTGGTGTGCTCCCGACGGTTCTCCCGGCAATGTATGGTAGCGTAGTGCACGTAAGAGTAAAGTGGTAGATACGTGTGTGTAAGTAATGGGTGAGGATAGAACAAGGAAGAGGGAGGAAAGATCGGATGCGATTTCGTGGCTCCGTTTGTTAGGGCATTTGCCTTGTGTTGATCGGAGGAACCACGGAAACAATCGATTAGAGCAGCAGAATTCTCCTCCAAACTGCGGCAGATTTAGCTTGTATTGTTCGAAAATTCTGCCACAGTTAGGACTCGAAACCTAGGACCCTCCTGGTCAGAGAGAAGAGGCGCTCCGACAAACAGCTCACTCTGAGGTCGATATACATGACGACCGTCAATGACAGTGACGACATGTAACAATACTAATGCTAATCCACCATTTCCAACACACATTTCTATAGTTGCGTGGCTGAATTTAGGTGACAAATGCTTTCTAGAGACGTAAACGTTCTAGAAAATGTAATCATCGAATACGTTTTTATTCATTTTTAAATTTCCTTTATGTCAAAGCTAAATTTCAAGAGATGAGCAGTTATTTTAATAAAAAATAAATACAGGAATCTCTTATGTCAAATTGTTTTTGGCAACCGACAATGCCAATCTCAAGCCATTTACAACAATGTCAATCGCGGCACGTTTGGCACCTGGTAAGCCCAGCCTCTGTGATGGGAGGAATGAACCTCATGGAATTGCCCAAGGTTGTATATGTTCATACCGCAAATATCGATCCAGAGACCAGAAGTACCTTGCTGGAATGAAGAGTCATTATTTGCTCATCTTTCCCATTCATTACCACTAAAAGCACGTGCACTAACAGCATATAGTTCTAGAAACTTTTTAACAATTACAACTGGTGATGTTAAAACAGCATGTACTTTCTCGCCTATATTTTCACGCAAAATTACGTGCAAAATATTTTTCACGCAAAAAGTATTCAAATGTTTGAAAAATTGTACATCGCTTATTTTAAAATCGATCTTTAAAGAACTGATTTTGCTAAGGGAAAAATCTCTGTTTTTAATATTTGAGTTGCAGGGAGACTCCGAAAAAAAGTTTGAAATTTTGCAATTTTCGAAAATCAGAGTATTTAACGAACATAAGACCTTGCACCTTTCTCTTAAATGTCCTTTACACTATCCAACTACTAAATTTAATCAAAAAAGACGGAGCCATTTTTTTTAATTTGAAAAATGTCCCAGAGGCTTCACGTAAAGTACCCCCAATATTGAAATTTCGTCTTCAAACTCAAAGGGCCGCGATATCAGCCAGATCGATAAAGGAATGTCAATTTGGAGAAAATCGACCAACCGATTTAGCCACGTTCACAGACGGACGGACAGACAGATGGACAGACGTTTTGCCGTCAATCAATTTTTCCGCCATCAAGGACCCACAAAATATGGATTCTGGGTACACCAAGTGTTAAAGTATTTTTACTTTCTCGCCTTACGAATATTTCGTAACAAGAGAAAGTTATGTAATCGGGGTATGAAAACGGGGAATTTTAGCCAGAAAATCTCTTATAGCAGAGGTCTGGTAACGATAAAGTGGATAAAACCTGTTGCTAAATTCAGAAAAAAAATCCTCTATCTCGTGGTGTAGTCGAAATCCATGTTTTGTTGCTTCTTGATACTGCAAAATCGAGTGACGGCAAAACGTCCGTCTTCTGTCCGTCTCTCCGTCTGTGGTCAACGCTAGTGCCTAACCGTTCAGCCGATTTTCTTTAAAATTGATATCCCTCGATCGTTTGTACTCGTCTGAAGGCCTCTGGAATTTGAAACCGATATTTTAGTATTTGAGGGTACTTTACATGAAGCCCATTTTGAGATTTTCAATGTTAAAAGAAAATGGCACCAAATTTTTGATTATCTTTTGTTGTTGTGCAAAAAACGTATAAGGGAATGATGTAGGTATCATTTTCGTTGATGAATCCAATTTTTCGAAAATTGCAAAAAACTATTTAAAAACTGCAAAATTGAAGATAGAGATTTTTGCTTCAGACAAAGTCGGTTGTACAAAATTAGCACATTAAATAAGGTCATGTACCATTTTTTGGAAAAACAAGTAGTTTTTTGCGTAAATTGCGATTAAAATTTACAAAAAAATTTTCTCAAAAACCGCTCCAAATTTTTTCTTTAAATTTCCTTCACTTATGTAATGAGGGACGATAAAAAATATGGTGTGTTCCTACTTCTAGGCAAAACTTGGTCTTTTTGAAAATTGCAAAAAAATATTTGTAAACTACAAAATTGTAGATAGCGATTTTTACCTCAGACAAAGTCTCTTGTACATAACTAGCTCTTTAAAAAAGGTTATGTAGAATTTTCTGAAAAAACGAGTCGTTTTTGCGTAATCTTCGCTTCAAATTTACAACAACAAAATTCTCAAAACCGCTATAAATTTTTTCTTTAAATTTTCTGCACGTGTGTAATAAGGGACGGTAAATATATAAATAAACTAGTGGAAATATATAGATAAACTACAGAATGGCACAGACTTTCTCGCAGTAGTTATTTTTCAAATGCCGATCGTCGGATAAGTTATTTGAAGTAAGCCGTTCACCGCTGCCTTTCTTGGTCAAGTTTGTAAGACATGTTTTTCGCACGTTGACAATTACCGGCTTCCTAATGATAGAACTGATACAATTACGTTTTGACCAAAATATACGTAGTTACTCCGCATGTCACTCCCGTGGCGCAGCTGGCTAAAGCACCTTGGGGTTGAGATCTTCAGCAAGGAAGATGCCGAGTTCGATCCCCAGAGGGGGATTTTAATTTGATGAATGTGATATTGCAGGAAAAAAACATTGAAGAGTGAAAATCATTTGAAGTACTTCCACTCACGAATAGAATCAATGCAGATATATAGACAGGACTTCTCTTTTTTTTCCCAAACTGCACCTTTTAAACAATTTTTCAGCTCTATTATTCGATTTCTGAAACACATGACATGTCAAATCAATCGTTGTCTAGTATGTATCTGTATGAACCAATTTAAGTAAAATATGAGTATTTTAACGTTAAATTGTAATACAATATAACCAGAACGCATGCAATGAACTTATATATCCCCAAAGTTTCGATATTATCATTACTTTCTCGCCTTACGAATACTTCGTAAGAAGAGAAAGTTATGTAATCGTGCGCCGGTAAACGGGGAATTTTCGCCAGAAAAACTCTTATAGCAGGGGTAACGAAAAAGTGGATAAAACCTGTTGCTATAGTTAAAAAAATTAGTGGTGCTATAGAATGTCAGAGACTTTATCGGAGATCTTAGTTTTCTAATCTCTAAATTGAACTTGTTTTTCTGTTATGAATGATGATGATCCCAGATACCTTCCCTGAGCTTGTAAAGGACATTATTTTACATACTCTGGACATGTTTGTTTTCTAATGCGAGAAATGAAACCACCATACTCTGTTACTGTTTTATAAGTGCATTTCTGACTATCCGTTGTGGTCGCAGTGGTTAATCAGCGACGATTGGTACAGGTCTTCTGAGAGAAGCTTCGGCGGTTCGTGTCCTGGTGGCGGAATATTATTTTTCAGAATTCTCTGTTGTCATAGGAAATAATTGAGATTTCTATAAACTTTATTTAAAACAATGTGAAACCATTTGAATAACAAATATTGATAATTACGATAAATGTACTGGACGTGTCTGTATATATTTGTTCAAATTTTTAACTTTTAACAATTTTTACGTCTCTTCTTGGATTTGTAAAGTGTATGTACCATCGTATCAATTGTGCCTTTATCATGCATTTACCATTTTATAGGTCGGTTCGATTCTTTCATGGCTCTGTTGGACCCATGCGGTGCTAGTGTGGCGTAGTGGTATAAGTGCCGGTTCGTTAACGTTGAGTATCGGTTTTCGAGTTTCTGTACGGAAAACGGTAGAATGCCGGTAGAATACACTTTTGCTGGTATATGAAGTAGTGGAATAGCATTAAGGACCATATAGAAGCATAGCGAGAAAGTATGTGCGTTGGAAGCACCACTAGTTTTCTAAGTTAAGCAGCTCAATTTATCCACTTTTTCTTTGCCAGGGTCCAGCAATAAGAGTTTTTTCTGCATAAAATTTGCTGTTTTCTCGGCATTACATAACTTTCTCTCTACTCCGTAATGAGAAGGTAAAAAAATTTGAAACTCAAATCATATTAAATTAAATAATATTGAACTAAAATCGTAAGTTTAAACTAAATGAATGGGTGATTTCACAAAGGTCACTAAAACAGAATTTTTCTGGAGAGACAAAAACATTTTATTCGATACAAGATCTCTTTCAAAATTTGGAAAAAATACTACTGTAAAGCCATAATTTAGATAAATATTAAAAATATGTTAATTACTATTTTGTGTGCAACAATCCCCTAAAAATAAATTATATTGTTTTATGACTTATGCCCTTTATGCAATCAATTCAATTACACTACATTCTTTTATGTGGAAATGTACTGAACTGCCAACAAACGTACTTTATTTTACAATACATCAAATTTAAAGTGTTAACATGTACATCTGTTCTTTAGTCAGCTTCATCACAATTTTCAGGGGAAATATCTTGACTACTGACTCCTTCCACACGGGTTGCCCATTCTATCAATTCATTGTAAAAAGACATGTGTTCTGGTGGAAAATACTGAAGGGTATTCTTGATGTCATTAATTTTTTCTACTTGGAGGAATCTTTGCTTCATAGGATCTTGCAGGGTCTGATAGAGATGCTGAACTCTAGCGCTCTCTTGCAAGTACAAAGGAATGTTCAGCTATTCCATCAATAAATTCCATTTTTTTACTTCAGCATGATTTTCATTTGAATTCACAAATTATGTAAGCAATGATGGTATAAAGCTCTTGAATTGATTGAAAGTTTGATATGATGGTTGAAAGTTTTTGATCACATAGAAACTTTTTCTCTAAACTTTCTCTGGAGAGAGTTTTTTTTTTAAATAGGAAGGTTACCAGCTTCTGAAATTGAGAATTTCTTGTGTTTCCGCATGTTTTTTGTTGAAACAATTCCCTGCTTGTTGGATAACAAAAGAAATTTCATGTGAGGTATACAATGTGTCACGCTTCCATAACTTTCCTTCCACTACTTCAAAATCCCGATCACAAGGCACAAATGTATGTCCCCGCATTTGAAAAAAGGGAACAATTATCTCAAATTTATTATTCGTAATAAGATTCAGTAACACACGAACTGTATGATTTTTGATTTGGTCTAGACAGCCGTCACTGACACAGAAGTAAACTTATTTTATGTTTTCTGGAATGTTTGAGAAGGAATGAGCAAACCTCAATGGGGGATTTTCTAGCCTCTCCTTCATTATACTGATACAGGTTCGTATTGTCAGTGGCCAAATTGTGAATGCAGAAATTATTAACTCCTAATTGTAGTAAAAAAATTCCTGCCTCAAAATTGCTGCCAAATTGTAGTAAAAAAACCTCAATGGGGGATTTTCTAGCCTCTCCTTCATTATACTGATACAGGTTCGTATTGTCAGTGGCCAAATTGTGAATGCAGAAATTATTAACTCCTAATTGTAGTAAAAAAATTCCTGCCTCAAAATTGCTGCCAAATTGTAGTAAAAAAACCTCAATGGGGGATTTTCTAGCCTCTCCTTCATTATACTGGTACAGGTTCGTATTGTCAGTGGCCAAATTGTGAATGAA
>JAHLJT010008121.1:0-15120 GCA_031308135.1 Acheta domesticus
CAATCACGAAAATCACACATCCATACCTAAGGCGGGATTTGAACCCACGATCCTTGGTCCAAGATCGCCACGGCACTTCTGCTTTAGCGATCTCGGCCACCCGGAATCGGCATTAGGAGTTATTAATATAAACAACTGAAATCTTGATGGAGATTTAACAAGATATATCCATAACAAAAATATTTTTGGACGATTACCAGTGCCGGCCGGTGGATTGTAACTTAGGAGGGACGTCATGTATGTCAGAACTATCACATTTATCTCTTCAAAATATTTCTTGAACGAGGAAAATTTTAGTATGTATTGTACAACCGATTTGCACGTTTCGGGATATTAATCCTTGTACTAAGATAACTTTTACGTTGATAACGGAAGATACAATTGTGCTCGAAAATTAAAGATATTTGAAAAAGTATTTCCAACAAACAAAACAGTAATTCATGATGAAAGGGTTGGTATTCTTGGCTTAGTTAATAGGCGCAGACTCCACTGAACAAAACCCTAATAGCAGCCCGCTGCCCCCATCCAACTCCCAGAACCCCTCTCTTCCTTGGGCTTCGCCTTACATCGCATGCACCAGCTATGGACGGACTCGCGATAGTCCACGATACGACCCATTCCAAGAACATTTATCTTTTCCTTAATCGGGCATTTAAAACTATATTCGTTCTCAAAAATTGCCCTGGTTTTATGCACAAATTAAATGAGTCAATTTATTACAAGTTTAATATGTTCTTCTTTTTAGAATTCAAATTCGTGCCCGTTTATTTTTTACACAGTCACAATTACATAAAAACCTTCTTCATTGTTCTATTTGATTCATTTTAAAACAATTACATTCGTACAACTATGTTTTTACACATTAAAACTAGTGGTGCTACAGAATGGCATAGATTTCCCCGTGTTAGCTTTCTATTTCCTTTGGTCTCGGCTGGCTATTCGGACTTAAAATTTTAGAATATTAAAGAAAAGTAAAATCTTTTTCTAAATGGGTATTTTCTTTGAAAAATCTGGAGTCGTTTACAAGAAAATGGCATTTAAGCACTACTAAAAATGCAATATTTGAAGCCCTTTTTCACAGAAAATGTTTGAGTTTTCGAAAAACTTTATTAGAAGTTATTTTAAGCACATATACTCGCAAAAGGTTTACAAATTGCTGGAAATGTGCATATTATCGATCGTGAGATATCTTAAAAAAATTACATTTGTGTAATTTTTGCAAAAACAAAAAAAGAACGAAATTAACTTTATGGCATATTAAAGAGTACAATTTGCACTATTCGTTCGAAAAATTTGGAGCCATTTTTGAGAAAATGGCGTTTTAGCGTTTCTGAAAATGCGGCATTTTGAGCTAGTTTTCACAGAAAACGGTTGGGTTTTAGAATAACTTTACTTGACATAATTTAAAGCATATGTACTCATAAATATAATAAGAACAAATCGCCGCTAATGCAAATATGAACGATATTAAGGTCTAGTCAAAAAAGTACAATTTTGTAATTTTTTAAGAAACAAATGAATAGAGCAAAATGGCTTTAATGTTATCTTATAGAGCACGTTTAGCACTATACTTACCAAAAGTTTAAAGAACTAGTGGTGCTACAACAGCACATACTTTCCCGTGTTATTAGAAACAGCTACGTAGTATTGAAATATTGCACTTTATGCGCTACTAACATCTTAGCTATTATTTGAAAACGTCCAATTCAACCAAGAAGCGAACAACTCACTGTTTCCATCGCAGTGTTGTCAGAACTATGTGAATTCTACAACTGCACAGAAATAGAAAACAAAAGTTTTGTAAACCTGTATTGGAAAAAGAAGCCTGATACCCTGGACAATATAGAAATGCATTCTATAGGGCCATGATTAGAAAAGAGTATTCTAAAACCATGCAACAAATACTCTACTCACTACAACTAAAACAACGAAAACGTAAATATTTTCATGCAAATATCAACATATATTATACAATTATAACTCCTTTTCATACAGCTCCACCAGATCACAACAATGACACGTAATTCACAGATATTCGCGAGCGCAAATGGAATTCCATTGTTGCAGACCCTACATTGTCGCTATTCTGAGAGCTATTAATTTTTTTACTTTTTATTTCAAATATTTCAAAATAAACAATTTCTAAAACGTTAATGTGTATAGTATAACAAAAGGTCGAATGTAAGAAATGAACAGAGAAATAATACACAAAATTGCAAATTCTAATTTACAACGCATCCAGCGGTCCGAAGCGCAGTAAATTTACAGCGGGCTATTATGTTGGTCACAAAATTATAGAAAAACTACTCGTATTTTGAAAAAATTAAGTATGGCCCTATTTGAAGATGTAGTTTTGATGAATACATTTAATTGAGAAAAAATTGTATTTTTAAAATTGTAGTTGTAAGAAAACGACGTAAACGAAGCGTAGTCAATTCCGAGCGGGCAATTTGTCAGGAAATTATAGAAAAACTACTCATATTTTCAAAATATTCAACTTGACCTTATTTGAAGATCTGTTTTTGATGACCATTTTTCATTAAGAAAAACAATCGTATCTTCATAATTGTAGTTGCAGAAAGACGCCGATTTTTTAAAAATTTTTTAAACATGTTTGCAAAATCAGGCATCTCAACGAACAGGTCCCAATTTAATCAAAAGCCGTTGTGCGTTTTTAAGAAAAAATGGTTCAAAGAAAATAAAAAATTGTTTTATGTTTGACACAATTTTTCGAAAAAAACTCATGTTTTTGAAAAATTGAACATGACCTTATTTGAAGACCTGTTTTTTATGAACACATTTCATTAACAACAAAAATTGTATCTTCATAATTGTGGTTGTGGGAAGATACCGAAAAAGTTTTCAATTTTTCAATTTTCGAAAAATCAGAGTTTCTACCTATTTCTGGGACTACTTGGTTTCGATTATTCACATTTCAAGATCCATAGTATTTATCACTTTAAATCAAATAATGAAGCTTATATTGTTTTATTAAGTTGTTCAGTACATTCTTTGTTGTGTATTTGTATTGTGTGCATGTACAGGTTGGTGAATCAATATTGCTCTTATGTTGCAATGGTATGATGAATTGATTTACCTAAACACGTTTTATACTACACGTTACTAGTACATGGGACTTTAAACATATTTCTGTCGCCTTCAAAATAATTATAGAAACCGGCAAATACATTTCAGCACAGATATTTTCATTTACTTTTATGATTATGAGTAGGGCCCGGATAATTATGTAATTACATATTTTCCTAAGGCAACTCTATCAAGTCGAATCAACGATATGTTCACGTTTTACATCGGTTAGTGGCCAAAATCGTTGAGTTTTTAGTACATATATTTACATATTTTGCCCGAAATTACATATATTTACATATTTTACACAAATGAACATATTTTTACATATTACTGATTTTTTCCACTATCCTACATTTAAAAAAAATAATTATTTACTTTTCCTACCTGTTTTTGATAAGGAATCATCCAAACAAACAATTCAGCATTGTCAAACATTTTTTTCTGTAGCCCCTTCACTAAAATGAAGCTATTATTACGCGCTGAAATGAGGGTATCCATAAATGCCAACGATATTGGAAGTAAAAGGGGAAGGTGACGATGCAATCCATAGATTCTGTTCTGTTAGTTTCCTGCGCGAGTATCGCAGAGAACAGAAAGTTTGAAATTTGTGAAAATGAAATTTTTAGCAGGCGATATCGCGCACCCACTTCGCATATTTTAGAGGTCTCCTTTGACCTTGATACCCTTCACCTGAAACTATACGCACCAGCTCAAGAAGGGCTGTTGACATTTGTTGTCGACTACCGTTGTTCGTAAATTATCTCTTTGGACCAAAAATCTGAAGTAAAATCTCGCTGTGGAACTGATGTGCAAGGAAATTGTATTGGCAAGGTTGTGATAGGTTTAATGAACGTTTAAAAGTGTATGTCTTATTTTGTTAACTTGTGAAGTGTTACACAAATGCAACCATCAAACTATTACAAAACTTTTTAACAATACAACGGGATTTTTGTGGCCTAATGAAGTTAAACATAATGTCTTCCTTCCGGTACTAGTGCAGCGCCGTACATGTGCAAGGCAGCAGAATCCTTGCAGGTATTGTTCCAAAATTACTACTTCTAACCTATCTTGTGCGTGCGTTGCGTTTGCAGAACTGATTAGATCTCAGTTTGATAAAGTTGAAACATTGATTTCCAATATAAAAAAGGATTAACGAGATGGGGCACCTGGGTCGACGCTATGAGCTACAATACTCAAAATTTTGATTTTGTAAAACAAGTTATACATCAATTTGATTGTGAAGCTGCGGGATCTATAGGCATATCGAAGCAATTGTTTGATACTCAAAAAGTTGAATAACTATATTGTCTCATTTTTCAGTAAGCACTACAATTCAATTTTTGTAAACATCTTCCCTGAAACTTTCTGGTAGCTTTGAAATTACCCAATCAGCAGTTGCTTCGAGGGTCAATAGGGGAATGTACTAAAGAAAAAGAGGTCTTTCGTTCTGGAGAAAAACCCAGGATTCGAAACAATTTGTGCTATTAGTACTGTAATATTTCTAATATTATGAGGCATCTCTGAGAACTATTAGTGGCCACAGAGTAAACAATGCACCCGCTATAGTCTGTGTGGACACATAATGTATGCATTAGAGGTACATAGATATAGTCTATGGTGGACACAAAGTGTGCCGATAATCGATACCAGCGCAACAAAAGAGCATCGCGTGTTAAAAATGAAGTGGACAATTTTGGACTTTTAGGGTTTGTGAGAAATTGTACAGAAACTGTGACTATTCAAGTAAATAGAGGCAATGTCGTGGAATATTATACATGTTGTTTGAACACGATCGGTTAGCGGGTTCGCTTAAAATCACAGAAAAACGAGTTCGGAAAGAGAACCATTCGTACGTTCCAAGAAGCATCAAACCGGAATTTATTAAAATTTAAGAAGAAACACTGAATTAAATAATGAGAGATAATGGGATTCATTGGAAGATAATTTCGGCCGAATTTAGAACTGGGTTTCTGAATTTTTAGAACACTGGGGAATGTATTATTAAATAAATATTAAAACGTAAGAAGATGATGAAACAAACGAAGACATGTTGCATAACGTCAACATAGAAATCCACGATTTTCGGCTATAAATATTTAGAAAACGGCACTTTTAACAAGATAATCATGACATTGGATGCATGACGAAGCGAATGAACCCGAAACCCGTTCGAAACTCTTAAAATTGAGCATTTTGAGAAAATTTTCTAGGACGACAATGAGAATGGGGCAGACAAGCAACGCCCGAAGTGACATCTGGTGGCGAAAGTTGTAAGTTGTCCGGTGACCGCAGTTGTATTCCACCGTAAGTTGTATATGTTGGAGTGCAAGTATTCGAGTAAATTGATGCATAGAAAGAAAAACTTGAATGAGTAAATCCGCGAATAAAAAGAAGAGGAAAGGCGGAATAAATTGTTGTGTTCCTCACTGAGCAAAATTAAAAACTTCAATTTGGAATTTTATTGTTTCCCAAATCGCGAGTGGAAAAGAGAGCATTAATGACACATGTGGACAAAATAATGTACATGACCTGTGTTCTAGCAAATAACAAAGAACCGCTTCTGAGTCATGAGTAATTTAATGAAATTTTATCAGGTTTATGTGAAAAGTGTAAAGAAATGTGTAATCTAAAGAAAACACTCTTATATAGATTATCATGTAAACTTCGTTCAAACAAAATGGTCCTTAAATTAGGCACGTACAACGATTTTTGAGATTCGTAATTTTATTTTTTTATTTATTTGTCAAAAAAACAGTAAAAACTGTATATGACGTGTGGGGAAAGAAATTTATCTGCGCACATTTTCTTGAGGGCCAGAATTTTATTTTAAAAAAACGAAAAAATGAATTTAGAAAATAATTATTTTAGAAAAATAAAGATATTTGAAAAATGTTTTTTCCCGTGTTATAGAAAATCAATTTCAACTGTAAATGAACTACAAGCAAAAGGAGTGCTCAACAAAACGTGCGCACAGTGAAGCTACATTTACGTCCAGAAGCAAAACAAGGGGCCATCTCAGCATTTGCTCAATGGATCAGGGAAACTGGACAAAAACCCGATCGGTTTAGCTCCAAGAGGTGGTATAAAATAAGTAAAATAGAAATTTTCAATTTTGGGAATAATAGATGATTAAAATTCTTCATCCCAATGAACAAGAATATGAACCTGATCGACTGATGAATAGACAAAAAAATGACAAATGTGTATTGCAAGTATGTGCATAGATACTTGAAGCCGAGTATAATGACCATGAGAAACTTTTATCTTTAAATCACCGTTTTCATTAAATTCCAAATATGGAAAAGATACAATTTTGTTTTCTTCCGTGTCCACTACAGCACCATGTTTACATGAGTAAGGGCCAGCGACGTAGCTTCAGCTGGTGACATCTGGGGCAAAGCTAATGGTGTCACCCCTCCCCATAAATTAAATATAAAAATATCTATTGCCGCATAGATTGTACATTATTTTATTAAAAATACAAACATATTTGCACATAATAGTTAATGATAGTGTATTAAAAAATTCTATGAAATTAAGAATAATTGCAATATAATTTTTAAATAAATAGTTTAAAATTAAACATAACTTATCAACAAATGTAAGTTATTTATAAAATCTGTTTACGAGATTTTAGGGCAGCAAACATATTTATAATTTCATTAAAATCTATACTTATTGCAATGTCATTTTCTATTGACAATAGAGTCAAATCAGATAGTCTTGATTAATATATAAAATTTTTAAGTAAATGATTTAAATTTTATAATTCCAACTATAAAAAATTTTAATTGGTGTCATCCCTAAAATGGTGTCACCCGGGGCGCACCACCCTCCTTGCCCCCTAGATACGCCACTGGTAAGGGCACTTGGTTTCCAACAATTCGAATCCTTGACCATTCTTAATTATCCCATCAGGACTGCAGGCTAACTATGGCTGCTTAAAAGAAAATATAAGACTCGTCTTATTCCCGTCATGGACTTCCTTTACACTGTATTCATGAAAACTTTCTACTTGTTTTTGCCCTTTATTTAAACTTTTCTGTTGGAATATTCCGTCATCGACAGGTTAAAAACTGCAAGTAATAGTTATTAGCATTATGTCTAATATAATATATATTCATAATATGCATAATTCGAGAATCCTGTGCGATATGTCTATTTTCGCTGTACACGCGGCAATACTCACTTCTACTTCGATCACCGGATTATTGCGGATTGCTGCCGCTAGAGCGCAGTGTTGTCGGAAAGAATTCAACTTGCCTGCCCCATAAGCGAAAGAAGGTGGTCGGCATTTTTTTTGAAAAACAAAGGTGTTGTGTTAAATCGACGCAAGTTTTTGAGACAGTTGGGTTCTGAAAGCCGTGGAAAGCACATCGAATTCACGTCGGTCCGATTCAAAATTCATAATTATTTTTGGGACTTGTAATTTTTTTGTGGTGATCGAGCATTCAGTTAAGAACTGTGAACGTGTAGTAAAACGGGACGTATTCGTATTGAAGACAGAAGAAGTTTATGTTATTTTGTTAGTGATTTTTCAATGGAACATTCTGGAAATTTATGGGATTTTCCACGGAAGGAGATTAATTGAAGAAGAGCCGCACGAGATTCAACAGACCCGACGGCAACGCACGCGAGGAGGCGCGTGTTCATCGAGGGAAGTGGCAACGGCGCGGTTCTTCAACAACAAACGCAGGAAAGTGGCGCATCAGCAAACGTTCGCGACGTAATTCATGAATCCAAGCTGGTTTCGCGATTTTTAACAATAATGTGAACAGTAATGGAGAGTACGGAACTGAATAGTCGAAAGTAACATTAATCCAGATAAGAACGATTTAACAAATACTAAGCAAGGATAATTAATTTCATTTTTTGTGTATTAGTATAGAATAAGTACGTACGTACGAGATTTTGCACAATATTAATAAAATTCAATTGCTACAAGGAATTCCTTTAATTAATTATCATTCATGATCAGCTGGTCAATGATAAATAAAGATTAGCATAAGAATTAATTGTGATTTATAAAACAGAGCGAATCGTAACAATCACGCCAAGAGCACCTATATTAAAATTTACATTGTTGCCGCAGTTAAAAGAAACGCTGATTAAAGTTTTGTTTTCATGTTTAAAAGGAAACACCGTGTTTGATTTCAGTAGCATATTTCCTGGAAACTGTTGTTGTTTTGAATGTTGTTTTCAGCCTGGTCCGTACGGAGGCACCCACCGCCCACGACCCATAAATTTTTGCAATCACGGGATTTAGCAGAGTAATATTCGGTAGTAACGTCAGATAGATAGAGAATCCAGAGGAAGTCCCGTGGGTACTTTCGCATTGGCAGCCCCGTGTGGGGCATAAAAGGGGGGAGTACTTTTTGCAGTACGGTGCTTAGAGGGGACAATTCCGTCAAATTGGATCCAGAAAACACGGAGAAGAATAGAAAGTGTATTTTACATCAATATTTAGATACGTTTTTAAACAAATCCTTCATATTTTTAAAGTCCAAATGCAGTTCGTCACGTCTCCTTGAAGTTCTCTTTCTTTAGAGATCTCATTTTTGAGACCTCATTGTTTGCGTGTTAGAGCAGCAAAGGGAAGGTATACTACTGAAATAATATCGGAGACGATATAGGTTTCTTATTGATACGGGATCTTTGTAAATAATAGGATTATGAGAACTATAATGTTTAATTCTAGTCTTTGAATTAAGTCTACAGAACAATATATACTAAGATAAAAGGTATTTTAATAAAAAATTATTGATATAATGATATTTAATGTTACATATTTTATACTTTTGACTACATATTTCTGAATATTATGATACATATATATGTACATATTTTCCCAATTTTTAGTACATAATTATCCGGGCCCTAATTATGAGTTATCAATTATATTACGTCATCTATATCAATTAGTCCGGATCTATTTACTAGCGTACCCACTCGAGAACTCTCTCGGATGTTATATTCCACTTAAAACTGTAAGTTCCTTCATGGTCACTAGTTGGCAGGAGATAAATTTTTAACCTTTCTTTATGAATACACAAGAAAAAATATAAAAAAGAGTTAGTTTTACAATTTGGCAATTTATTGAAAGTGTTGGTGTAATATATAAAACTTCTGTCCTTTGGCTCGACAGCCTGCTACGGGTCTTAACCGACCAGCCGTCTCGGTCATGGGATAAGAAGTTCGTGTGGTTATCACGAGGACATCCCTTTACCGTATATACTGGTCTTCTTCCCCTTAGGATGGGCTATCTTATCGTCACGTAGCAAACGATACTGCGACATTTGTAAGAAAAGCGCACAGTTATAATTTGCCTGGCTGGGAATCGAACCCAGGGTTGCGCCGTGGAAAGCGAGCACGCTAACCAACGAGCTCCCGAGGACGGGATATAAAACTCCACAAAAAGAATATACGTGAGTCTACAAGTATTTCACAAGTATTTTGTATTAATAGTTTAGACTTGTTTATTGTTTTTAGTTATAAAGTGAGGAATGTTTGAGAGCTGAAATTCCCAATATGAAATATTTAAACTTTCTTTAGTGGGAAAGTGAGCAAGGTAGGCCGGAAATTTCCAAATAGGGAGCAAGACAAGACAGGGCTACCCTTTGGCAGGGCAGGGATTCAATGGGAGAGAAGTAGACCCCACCGCAGGCATTAGTAAATGGAATTCCTCTTCCTGGCTAAAAATTTTCTGTAATAAATGTACTTATATATATATATATATATATATATATATATATATACATACATACACACATAAAATTTGATGCTAATATGTTGTATTGTATATTGAGAGGGATATTTTGAATTTCAGAGCCTGAAGATGGGTCGGAAAAACGACTTGAAACGTTGTGAATGATTAATATAAAAATTTGTGGTTTTTAAAAAACTGACGTAAACAACAATGGTACGACGGGGATGCAATGACGACTGACAGAGCAAGTAATAGTGATCTTCATTGTATCTTCAACTCCTACTCGGGCCACATGAAGATTTTTCAACTTCTTACGAAATTTAATCTGATAAATTGATTTAACCATTGAGTGCTTTATGTTCCATGTAATTATATGTATCTATGTATGTATGTGTGTTTGTAACCGTTGTATACTTTTGTAAATTCTGTATTTTTATAACTGTGGTCGCCAATGACCTAGCTGTTTCTGTTTCTTTAAATAATAAAAAAACAATGGTAGTAAGCAACAGGTTTTTTAATGTGTAAAAACATAGTTGTATGAATTTAATGATTTTAAAATAAATATAACAATGAAGATGGTTTTGATGTGATTGTGGTGTGTGAAAGTGTCTATGTAAAAAATAAATGGGCACGAATTTGAATTCTAAAATGACGATAAATGAGTTAAATAAATAAATAATTTAATGTTTTGCACCTTTTCCCAAGGTTATTTTTTTCTGAAGAGGGCACTGCTCTAGAGCAGACCTGCACAACGCCTGCTCCCGCGGGCATTCTGCACTTGTGAGCCGATCGTTTGCCCGTGGCAGCGCCGAAAGTGCAAGTAGTGGGGAGTAGGAAGCTTTGCGGGGAGGGGAGAAGTCTGACGTAGCTCGACGCGGCGCATAGATTGAATGCCTGGGCGTCTAATAATGATCCATGCTTCAAAATTAAATGCCCATTTGTTTAAATAGATTATGTCTAGTATTTCAAGTTACTAGGGTCATAATTCACTGTTTACATTCTGTGCATTACTGTATATCCACCTTTGTATCCACCACTATATGTATTTTCATTTTCTAATTTATTTAAAGAAAATAACATGCTCATTGTGACCCTTAAGCATTATTTTAAAGCTTTAAAATATATGCTTATATATAAGAAAAAAAATATTTAATTCTATCTAACAAAAAATGGCAATTTAATAATTGATTGTTCACCAGGAATGTTGTAATCTCCAAATCATAGAAAAATGAACAAAATCATGAGAGCAATCTCTCACATCAAGATGGACATAAAAATAGAATATGTGGCAATTCCAAGAAGGGTAATGTTTAATAGCACATTTGTAACATTTTTCCCCATTATGAAACTGAATAAAAGAGATCAACGAGCTAACTTCTGTGACGATAGGTTGCGGACAATCATAAGATAATCATGGGTATTGGTTAAATAGAATGCAAAGGGCTTTATATTTTTATACGATGTCGTAAACGACTCTATGTCAGAAACTAGAACAGAAAATAATCATGACTTTTTTAAGAACAATATGTTTTTGCTTTGAGATAATCATCTTATTCAATTAAACATAGTTAATAAAAATAGTGTGTTGCTGTCATCATCAAACAAAAGCAACTCAGTATCAAAATTTTGTGTTTATCACAACACTAAATTTGTGATTACATGGTAGCAAAGCGAATTACATTATAAGCCCTACAAGCAGTTATAATTCTTGGTGTCGAAATCTAATATGTATTTTGTAGTTTCATATTTCGCCCTGTCATATACCTAAAACAAACATTTGCAATATAATACAAAAGACAATATTACTTGAACTGTATATGACCGTCATGTTCTTGCCGATTGCTCTTCAAATTTACGCGCTATCTTTCGATTTGCGCATCCTGATTAGTGGTCCCCACTCCTAGATTGGGTCTCATCCCCACCCTTCATCGATTTTCTCATTTGCCCCCAAGTTGCCCGCACGCAGCTCCTGAGGTCAGTGAAAGTGCAAAATGCTGTGCAGGTCTGCTCTAGAGCCATTAAGATGTAGCCGCCACAAACCGTTGTACTGATGGAAAACAATTGCATATTGCTTCTGCTACGCGATGAAGGGCATGAGCTGTTATATGAATCAAAATAGGAAAAATTCCTTTTAATGTTTACCCTGATTTGATCATGTAGCTACCTGCGTCAGTGACGAATAAAAGTTACCAATCATACGTGACACCAGTAGATCATAATAATGCTAAGGATTCCATTACATGTTCAGTTACACTCATTGCTTGTTGTTCTGTCACACATTCAACTAGTGGTGCTAAAACAGCACGTACTGTCACGTAAAATACTCAAAATTTTGAAAAATTGTACATGACCTTATTTCAAAATCCATCTTTAAAGAACGGATTTCATTAAGGAAAAAATCTCCTTGTTTAATATTTTAGTTGTGCGAAGATACCGAAAAAATGTTGAACTTTTGCAATTTTCGAAAAATCAGGATTTCTAACGAACATGAGATCTGCACCATTCTTTTAAACGTCCTTCATACCATTCAATAACAAAGTTTAATCAAAGATGTTGGAGCCATTTTTTCGAAAATTTCGCGAGAAAATAGTTGTTTTTTCAAAACGTCTGTCAGTCCATCTGTCCGACTATCTGCCTCTGACCGTCCCTCTCTATCAGTCCAACTGTTTATGTCCCTGTCCCTGTCCCTGTTTGTGTCCCTGAACGTCTGTGACTGTCCGGCTGGTCCCTGCCTGTGTCCCTGATTGTCCGGCTGTGTCTCTGTGAGCAACATTAGCGCCTAAATTGTAGACACGATTTTCATCAAAATTAATTTTCCTCTTGAATTTGAAACTTATCTTCGTTTTGGGGGGTACTTTATATTATGGCTGCTCATATTATGGCTTGACATGCCCTGGCCCAGCGCTTTGCGGGTCACCGGTGTGACTCACTGCTTGCAGAGACGTCTCGAGAGGAGGGAAGTCGCTCAAGCGCGATCGGCTCTAGTTTATTGAAAGGTGAGTGGCACGCATAAGAGCTGCTGTCAACCTTCTGAAAAATTATTGCTTTTGTTTTATTAGTTTCATGGTTGAACTACTCGTTCGTCAGAACGAATCCGAAAGACGGGGGAGGACAGTGAAAGAAGAAGAGTTGAAACAGGGGAAGTAACAGTGGTGAAGAAACAGGAGAATGAATTTTGTTCGTGTTCGTTTATGAAAACCACCGAGGTTCTTAATTTCCTCAGAAAAATTCCCTCTTAAACGGTTCGTTGAATTTTTCGGTTTAGTAATGAATCTTTCAGGTTATTACTTATGATAACACAGGCACACGCAAAAAAAGTTGTCAGACTCAAAGAGTTGACATATGTTTCTCTGTGTATGTCGACGCGGCGCTGATTCCAAATGTGAAGCCATAATTGCGCCATCGCCCTCCAGTTTTTCGCGATTAAAAAATGCAATGGATGCTGAAGAGATAACATGAACGGCAGAAAACCTGCCAGTGGGCATTAATGGGTTAAAGAAACTGGAGGGTGGTGGCTCATTTCTACCTTCGGATTCAGCGCGTTGGCGTACATAGAGAATCATGTGTCGCCTTTGAGACTGACAACTTTTTTACTTTCCCGTATACGTACGTTTATACGGAGTAATAACGTAGTATAGGGAAAGTTATATAATGCTGCTGAAAATCAATTTCGAGATTTCAACGGAAATGCACGTTTTGGGGTCCCCTGATACCGAAAACGTGTTGTTTTCTTTAAACGTCCGTCCATCTGTCCGTCCGTCAGTCTGTCTGTGAACAACACTAGCGCCTAAACCATACCTACGATTTCTTCCAAAATGTATATTCCCGGGTCGATCTAGTTCTACTCGAGGCGCTGCGATTTTGAAAAACTTTCTTCAAAATTTGGAGGTACTTTATATGAAGATTCCAAAGAGTGGACACATATTTCTCGTGTATGTCAACGCGCTGAATTCAAATGTGAAGCCATAATTGCGCCATCGCCCTCCAGTTTTTTAATCGCGAAATACCACAGTGAAATTGTAAATTGTAAATTTCACAACCGGTTTTCGCGATTAAAGGAACTGGAAGGTGGTGGAGGATATTTCCAAAAATTTCTCAAAAACGGCTCCAATTTTTTTAAAATTTCTTGTAAGAAGAGAGTAAAATGCACTTATTAAGGTGGCACAGGTCCGATTTTCACGGTCAACTCTGAATTTTCGAAAATTGCAAAAGTTTGATTTTTTTCGGCGTCTTCCTACAACCACAAAATTTAAGATAGAGATTTTTCTTCCAAATAAAATTTGTTCTCCAAAGTGAGTTCTTTCATTAAGCTCATGTACATTGTTTTGAAAATTTTAGTAGTTTTCACGCAATATTGCGTGTAATATGTGCAATTTTGAAAAATTACAAAAACAAGATTTTATCTAAAACTGCTCCAAATTGTTTCTTGAAACTTTTGATAGGGATAGTGCTAAATGTACTCTAAGAGATGACATTAACGCCATATTGCCCTATTCTTTTATTTTTTCAAAAATTACAAAAATGTACTTTTTTGGACTTGTCTCTCACGCCGTTAATATTTACATTAGCGGGGATTTGTCCACATTATTGTATTAATGAGTACATGTCCTCTAAATAATGTCATATAAAGTTTCTCGAGAACTCATCCGTTTTCTGTGAAAACTATCTCAAAATTCGGCATTTTCAGAAACGCCTAAACGCCATTTTCTCAAAAAGAACTCCAAATTTTTTCTTCAAACTTTTGGAACGGATAGTGCTAATTGCACACTCTAATATGACGTAAAGTTCATTTTGGGGTATTTTTTTCGTTTTTTTTCTTTCGAAAAATACACAAATGTATTTTTTTAAGATCTCTCACATCTTTAATATGCACATTACCAGCAATTTGTAAGTATAATTGTATTTGTGAGTGTAAGTGCTTCAAATGATTCCAAATTATGCTTTTCGAAAACTCATACATTTTCTGTGAAAAAGAGCTTCACATTTCGAATTTACAGCAGCGCTCAAACGCCATTTTCTTAAAAACGGCTGCAAATTTTTCAAACAAAATTTCCATTTAGAACAATGTATTACTGTTCTTTAATATTCTTAAAATAATACTTCCGTTTTACTATTAGGAAACCGAAAAATTAAGAAAATGTCAAACAAATGTACTTTGGACAGCGATAGATGGCAGTTGGCAAGAGTATGTGTCAAGTCCGAATAGCTAGCCGAGACCAAAGGAAATATAAAACAAATATGGGAGAGTTTATGCCATTCTAGTAGCACCACAAGTTTGTTTTGTGTGCTTGTGTATGGTTTATTCGTATCGTGATCATCACTCA